>JAAOOA010001825.1:0-47500 GCA_012861695.1 Trematomus loennbergii | reverse complement strand
GTGTGTGTGTGTGTGTGTGTGTGTGTGTGTATATAGATAATAATCAGAGTGTATTTTCTATTATAAAGTGCATGAAGTCAGCACAAAAGTTAAACGGATATATAACTGGGTCAGCTTCAGTGGAAAGTGCTGTGTGTGTGTGTGTGTGTGTGTGTGTGTGTGTGTGTGTGTGTGTGTGTGTGTGTGTGTGTGTGGTGTGTGTGTGTGTGTGTGTGTGTGTGTGTGTGTGTGTGTGTGTGTGTGTGTGTGTGTGTGTGTGTGTGTGTGTGTGTGTGTTTACAGGAACTGTCAGGTGTGTGTGTGTGTAGGCCGGTACACACTCCTCAACTGAGTTGTTTGTACTTGTGTTAGACCTACGTAGTGTTCAGTAGGTGTGTGTTGTATGTCTGTATTATCTCATCATCTTGAGAAAATTATCCCAATATTCCGAAAACTTGATTCCATCATCTTGAGATAATGACACAAAAAAAAAACGTGAAAAACAAAAACATCATACATTTATTTGTATATAATCTAAAACAACATTTAATTTATCATTCTTGATTCATCCATGTCATTATCTGAAGAGAGATGTAGTATCTTGAATAAATGACCCTGAAATCGCAGGAGCTATTCCTAATAACTCTTGTCCAATCAGGAGAGACTTGTTTTGATGTAACGATATATATTATTGACAAGAATACACAGATGAATGTAATGGTGTTTGCCGATTAGACCCCGTTGTGCGGGAGTATCATTTAGGGGAGGGACAAACGCCCACAAACGCCCACAAACGGCCATAAACTGTCTCTTAAGGGCTTCCGTAGTTCTGGAGTTTTCATGTCTCCAATTATAAATGATAATAAAGCTGTGAATCATCTCTTTTTAAACGTGACGTGTTGAGACGTATTCTATATTTCTGGAAGTTTTGTGGTTTGATTTTCCATCTTGTTTCTGCATCAGTTCTGTATTTCCACATATCATCATCTGAGCTTTAACCACCAAACACCCCGAGAAATCCCCGAGTGAGTGGAGGGCCTTTGATCAGCAGCAGCGCGTGGGCTGACGTCACAACGCTCAGTTAGGAAATAAAAAGTGCTGCTCTTTGAGATATTCAAATCAAATCAAATCAATCAAATCAGGTTTTATTTATAAAGCACATTTTTAAAAGCGATTTTTGGTCGAGCCAAAGTGCTGTACATGTAATAAAAAACACATTACTACAAAACACAATAAACAACAATAAATTACAACAGATATAACTATAACAGATATAAAACACACGGAAAAGTCAGGAGTCATGCTCCGCTCTAATTAGAAGGCCAGAGAGAAAAGTGTGTTTTTAATGTGGATTTAAAAACCCCTAGAGTCTGGGCCGACCTCACATGGAGGGGCAGAGTGTTCCAGAGCCTCGGGCCAACTGCTGCGAAGGCTCGGTGCCCTCTGGTTTTGAGCCTGGTCTTGGGCACTACCAGCAGCAGCTGGTCAGCAGACCTTAAAGCTCTGGCTGGGGTGTAGCGCTGGAGCAGTTCAGCTATATAGGCCGGAGCCAGCCCATTTAGGTGCTTTAAAAACAAATAAAAGGACTTTAAAATCAATTCTGAACCGAATGGAAGCCAGTGTAGTGAGGCCAGAATTGGGGTGATGTGGTCACGCTTTTGTGACCAGTCAGCAAACGTGCAGCAGCGTTTTGGACTAGCTGTAAGCGTTTAATTGAGGCCTGGTCCATACCCACATACAGAGCGTTACAATAGTCCAGTCTCGAGGTTACAAAGGCGTTGATAACCCTTTCCAAGTCTTTAAAAGATAAATACGACTTGGTTTTTGGCAATAGTCTTATTTTAAAAAAGCAGGATTTTACTACGGTGCTAACCTGCTTGTCAAATTTAAAAGTATTGTTTGCAAAGTCAGTTTTAATTGGGTATTAAAGGTCCCCTGTTATACTGTTTCTTCATCAATATATCCCAGGTCTCAGATATATCCAGAGCCTGTCTCTGATTGGCTGAAACACCAAACAGATCATTGCAGCATTACCCATATTCCCCTCTGTTTCAGCCCTGTTTCCAAAGTGCTGATTCTCTGTCTTTACTTTAATGAAATAAGGAGCCCCCCCCTCATGCCCCTCTGAGGTGCTTGCCCCACGGGAATGCATACGGCCGTTTGCGTAACAGTTTAGTGTCATATAGACCGTTCTGCCACACTAGGACGACCGAATATGGCAGTAAACAACTGCGGGTAACGATAACGGGTCCCAAGGTGGATAGAACTGCATACGCAACGCTATGGGGGGTCCAACGGCTCCGTGTGTAGGACCTATACGATCATTTTGTGATAATGATGATGCAATAGCCCTGCCCCCCCACCTCTGCTGCTCACCCCCGCGTCAAAGTACACTGCACACTGAATTCAGATTATTTATCTCGATATGGACATAAACGCGAGTGAAGTCTAATCTGACAGGACGGAGACACGCAGCTCCTAGGAGCAAAACACACACTTCAAGTCAGATCATCACCCTTAGCTATTTTAATTACCTCTCAAACTAAACTAGTTATAAATGTTTATTTTTACTGTCGGGTCACTCATTACTGGATCAGCTGCTGCATGAGACAGACACTGACGCTGTGAGAAGAGAGGGAAAAGAGAGGACAGGCTCTGTGTATTTTATTATTATATCATTATATAGAGTCGTTATTCATTTGTTTTAAAGCTCAATAAATAACAATGAAGACCTTTGACCGGCACTTTTATAATTTTGTCCGGAAGATTTAAACTTTAACACACGTTGACCAGCGAAAAACTCTGCCCGGTTCCCTCGGCCCCCACCGCGGAGAATACACAGAAGGGCAACCATGACAACCATTCTTCTTCACTGCTTTGGTGGAGGAAGTTACAGCGCACGTACAGGCTCGGCTTAAGTACTGCAGCTTTTTCCAGCGGTTGGATCTAAACGGAGCTGTCTCGTGTGAACAGACACTATCCGGTGTATATTGCGTGTGGACGAAAGCTTTTTGGCGATTGCGTTCATCCTATGCGTTTTTCCGTATGCGTTCCCGTGGGGCAAGCACCTCAGAGAGATGTGGTTACAAAGAACTCAATGGTGCTCTAGGAGGAGATTCAGGTGATAAGGTGGGGGGGGGGACATGTTGTTGTAGAAGAGACATGAAGAAGAGGGGACACATGTTGATGTAGAAGAGACATGAAGAAGAGGGGACACATGTTGATGTAGAAGAGACATGAGGAAGAGGGGACACATGTTGATGTAGAAGAGACATGAGGAAGAGGGGACACATGTTGATGTAGAAGAGACATGAAGAAGAGGGGACACATGTTGATGTAGAAGAGACATGGAGAAGAGGGGACACATGTTGATGTAGAAGAGACATGAGGAAGAGGGGACACATGTTGATGTAGAAGAGACATGGAGAAGAGGGGACACATGTTGATGTAGAAGAGACGTGAAGAAGAGGGGACACATGTTGATGGAAGAGACATGAAGAAGAGGGGACACATGTTGATGTAGAAGAGACATGAAGAAGAGGGGACACATGTTGATGAAGAAGAGACATGAAGAAGAGGGGACACATGTTGATGTAGAAGAGACATGAAGAAGAGGGGACACATGTTGATGTAGAAGAGACATGAAGAAGAGGATTTTGCACGATAGGTGACCTTTTATGAAATGTCCTCTATACAGAGTTCAGATGCAGCGTAAACAGGAAGCTGATGGATGTGAGGAGGAGGATCAATGATGCTGCCCGCTGCCACACAACCAGCAACACACAGGTGACACATTACAGATTACAGATTACAGATTACAGATTACAGATTACAGATTACAGATTACAGATTACAGATTACAAGATACATGAGATAAAAACTGAGTGAACTGAGGAGGGAGTAAAGACTAAAGGGAACAGATGTTTGTGTAGAACCGAGAAATACAGCACAACGTTCTTTACAATGAGAAATAATCAGAGGTGGGAAGTAAGTTCAATGTTTGGGTACTTTACTTGAATATGTCCATGTTTTACCTTTTGTACTTCTACTCCACTACAGTTCAGAGGTACATGGTGTACTTCTCCTCCACTACATGTATTTAATACCTTTAGTTACTTCACAGATGTGGATGAATGATGTGAAATATAACCAAGTGTTAAATCAGACTTTAGTTTCACCTGGAGTAAATCCACAAGCTACCCTGCAGTATACAAAGTCATTCAAACTAGCTGCACCTTTACCAGCTTTGAGAACACTTTCATGATCAATCATTATAAAACATATCAATATATTATTCTGAAATGGACCAATCTGCACAATGACTACTTTTACTGTCGCTACTTTCACTATATTTTGATGATAATACTTTTCTACTTTCACTTGAGGAACATTTTGAATGCAGGACTTTTACTGTAACAGAGTATTCCTACACTCTGGTACTTCTACTTTTACTCAAGTACAAGATCTGAGTACTTCTACTTTTACTCAAGTACCAGATCTGAGTACTTCTACTTTTACTGAAGTACAAGATCTGAGTACTTCTACTTTTACTCAAGTACAAGATCTGAGTACTTCTACTTTTACTCAAGAACAAGGTCTGAGTACTTCTACTTTTATACTTTAGGAACATTTTGAATGCAGGACTTGTACTGTGCACCTGTCAGGATGCTCTCTGTGGTGCACCTGTAGTTATTTAGGTGTTATTTCTGTTTCCTGTCAGTCACGTGAGGCAGCTGAGCAGATTTCACCTGAACACTCCTGAGGAGGACGATGAGACCATGAGCTCCGAGGACCCAAACCTTCACCCTGTCTCCTCCATCGGGACCCAAACCCTCACCCTGTCTCCTCCCATCGGGACCCAAACCCTCACCCCCATCGGGACCATGACCCTCACCCTGTCTCCTCCCATCGGGACCCAAACCCTCACCCTGTCTCCTCCCATCGGGACCCAAACCCTCACCCCCATCGGGACCATGACCCTCACCCTGTCTCCTCCCATCGGGACCCAAAACCCTCACCCCCATCGGGACCATGACCCTCACCCTGTCTCCTCCCATCGGGACCCAAACCCTCACCCCCATCGGGACCATGACCTCACCCTGTCTCCTCATCGGGACCCAAACCCTCACCCCATCGGGACCATGACCCTCACCCTGTCTCCTTCCATCGGGACCATAACCCTCACCTTGTCTCCCCCCATCGGGACCCAAACCCTCACCCTGTGTCCTCCCATCGGGACCCAAACCCTCACCCCCATCGGGACCCAAACCCTCACCCTGTCTCCCCCCATCGGGACCCAAAACCCTCACCCTGTCTGCCCCCATCGGGACCCTCACCCTGTCTCCCCCGGTTCCTCCCTCTCCAGCACCCAGAGGCAGGACCTGAAACACAGCCTCCCCCTGCTGGTTTCTGCTGCTACCAGCCCCCCGGATACAGCCTCAGGTCAGTCCCCTCTTTTAAAGGTCTCCTATCATGCAAAATGAAATTGTTCATGTCTTTCATACGGTGGGTCTGAAGTGCAGTCAAAAACAACATTTCAGAAAACACAACGACATTTAAAGATTACGGGAAGGGTATTCCTTTAGGGAGAACATGCTGTAGTGTTTGTGAAATGTTACCTAAAATATATATATATACCTAAAGCATGCTAAAAAAAGTATTAAAGATACAAAAATGATAATAAAAAAAGTTACGGTAACACTTTATATTAAGGTACACAAATCACCATCAACTAGTTGTTCATTAACATGCATATTAGCAGCATAATGGCTCTTTATTAGTCATTATAAAACACTTATTAATGCCTTATTCTACATGACTATATTCTACAAGTAATAGGCCATTAGTTTTTCCTCAATAACAAACCCTCTAATTAGTGCTTATAAGTAAGGAAGTTGTTGTACATGAGTTAGGGTCTTAATATGCTCAATATGGGCCTAATGAGGCAGTAGTACCACAAGAATAGTAATTCTCCCATAATAACACTTAACAAATATTGTCTATTCTCTATGTAACAAGACATGAAACTATAAGTTTAAATTGTGTCTAAATAACTCAAAATGAGGTATTTCTATCTAAGAATATGTTCCCTATTTTAAAGTGAAGTCTTGTTCCTAACCAATAAGCTAGTAGTTTGACTCTATGGCGCGTTTCCACTACAGCGCGGAGCACGGTTTAGAGGGCTGAGACGTCAGCGGCCCGTCTTTGGTTGCGTTTCCACTTGGCTAGTACGGCCGGCGGGTCCTAATTCACAGTTTTTCTGGCCTCATGAAATCGTGGGTCTAGGGCCAGAGACAACGAGGCTGAGTCGGGCTGAGTATGCTAAACTAGAGAGAGGAGCGCTGGCAAGGGGGCTACAACTACAACAAGATGGACATATTTGACCGTGATTTAATTGTAATACACGTTTCAAAATGATGCCGAAGTAACAACATACTGATACCGGTTAGTAAAAACCATGAATTAATGCTTTGGCAAGTTTGCAGACAGACGGCAGGCGAAAAACCTTTTAAAATGCGTGTTTCTAGATGGAGATTGGCTAAGCTAACGCAGTATATGCTCCGACCGTCCACACTCACAACAACGGCCTATACAGACATAAATAAAGCAGCGACTGTATTCACCATGACACAGGCAGTCTGTGGTTTGTACTTGTTTAACTTTTGTCTAGTTTCTGAACAGATATAAGGAGCTGTGAGCTCTGAGTGCTAACAGCTAACGGCTGTGTTGTTTTTCTGGGGTTCTCATTGAAGATGACGTCACGGCTCCGCCTACACTGCGTTACTATAGTACTCCCAGTTCCTAAACTGTAATGGAAGCGCATGAAGTGAGCCAGTTCCCAACGCGGCCAAGCAGTACCGAGCGTGGCCGAGGCCGACCGTGTGGTGGAAATGCGCCATAATTGACCTGAACAGGTTCCCTATTCTAAAGTTGCCTCCTCTTCACACTTTGTAAATACATTATAGCACACAACTACTGAAATTAACCTCAACAGCACATGAACAAAGTAGGCACACGTTGAAATATCTGTTTTATTAATGAACCACTAAAGAGAGGTTCAGACACATACCAAAACATGTCAAGTTTCTCCAAGGCTGAGAACACATATGCAGCCTGTACTTTTTAATAAAAACAGATTTTTAACAGAGTTTATGTATTTGTGATCATACTGTGTGACCTGCTTGTATGTACTTACACAATAGGTGTACTGTTCTCTCTCTGTGTTGTACTGTCTCAGTGTGAACATAGATTAAACAGCCAGCCAAACTCTTTTGAGAGCCAGGGAATGAGCAGCCATGCTCCTTTATTGACTTATTTGCAGTCCACTGACATTCAAACGGAGTGAAACTATAAAAAAGAAGTTACAAGGCACGTAATGATCTCATACATGCAAGGTGTAACATACACAGATTAACACATAGGACCGCTAAGTGTAAACAAGGTAAATATAGCTAATGCTAGCTGTGCAATAAGCATGTATACCTGGCTAGTATGGCTAAGCTAGTGTATGCTAACGCTAGCGCGAATGCTAACGCATTTTCTCATTGTGTTTAAACATCTCCAAATGTCATCACATAAACACAATACATGTTACTAATCCTTACAGTGTAAGGCGTACACTTACAGGTCATTGCTTTCTGACGGACTTGACCCTTTTACTCTTCAGGTTGCATAGGGGAAATTAGTAGCAGTCTACTGCCATGCTATTCAGTTCACTTTCTCCTACTTCCTGTACCCGGTTTCCTGTCTAACCTTCAGTACACATTTTACAAAATATAAATGTGCAAATATGAAACATACAGGTCAATATCACCTTGCTATTGGTAGCTGAACTGTCAATACCCCAAACATATTCTTAGATATATATACATTTTGAGTTATTTACAATTAACACTTATAGTTTCATGTCTTGTTACATAAGAATAGATCATATTTGTTAAGTGTTATTATGGGAGAATTACTATTCTTGTGGTACTGCTGCCTTATTAGGCCCATATTGAGCATATTAAGACCAAAACTCATGTACTTCCTTACTTGCAATAAATAAGCACTAATTAGAGGGTTATTGAGGAAAAACTCTCAACTAATGGCTTATTACTTGTAGAATATGGTCATGTAGAATAAGGCATTAATAAGTGTTTTATAATGACTAATAAAGAGCCAATATACTGCTAATATGCATGTTAATTAACAACTAGTTGATGGTGAATTTGTGTACCTTAATATAAAGTGTTACCAAAGTTAAACAATTTACAAAATACACATCCTGTAACAGTTCTGAGGATTTAGCAGCCAGGTATGTATTGCACAGTTATTAACGGTATATATATATATATATATATATTGCACATAGTTGTTACATTTCGGGGGATTCTGATTCTTATCTTATCTTATCTTCCAGCCAGCCCACGCCCTTCCCCAGCCAGACGCCCCCCCCCCCGACGCCTGGCTGCACCCCAGTTTCTCCAGCAGCTGGTCGGGGGGTACCCCAGCAGCGGCTCCTCCCCAGCAGAGAGCTTCCTGTCTGGGTACAAGTTGGTGTCCAGCAGCCTGGAGCAGCCTCTGTCTCTGTGCTCCAACCCCCCCTCTGGGAACCTGTTCCACCACACGCTGTCTCCGTACTCCTGCGCTCCACCGGGGGCCGCCTGCTTCGCCCAGTTACCCCCCGACCCCTTCAGGGGCCCCAAACCCTGGCCCCCCCTCAACACCCTGCATATAACCCCTACTGTGAGTCTGCTATACAAACTAGAGTGTAATTGTAGCTTGTTTCAATGTAAAAACAAAAAGACATGGAGGATTTTTAACCCTAAACCTCTACAGTATGCCTCTAAAAGGTTTCAGGTTTTACGTATATCAGTATGTAGTGTCTCTCCTTTAAAGAGTCCTCTCCTGCTGATGTTCAGGTGTATATCAGTATGTAGTGTCTCTCCTTTAAAGAGTCCTCTCCTGCTGATGTTCAGGTGTATATCAGTATGTAGTGTCTCTACTTTAAAGAGTCCTCTCCTGCTGATGTTCAGGTGTATATCAGATGTAGTGTCTACTTTAAAGAGTCCTCTCCTGCTGATGTTCAGGTGTATATCAGTATGTAGAGTCTCTACTTTAAAGAGTCCTCTCCTGCTGATGTTCAGGTGTATATCAGTATGTAGTGTCTCTACTTTAAAGAGTCCTCTCCTGCTGATGTTCAGGTGTATATCAGTATGTAGTGTCTCTACTTAAAGAGTCCTCTCTGCTGATGTTCAGGTGTATATCAGTATGTAGTGTCTCTACTTTAAAGAGTCCTCCTGCTGATGTTCAGGTGTATATCGTATGTAGTGTCTCTACTTTAAAGAGTCCTCTCCTGCTGATGTTCAGGTGTATATCAGTATGTAGTGCCTCTACTTTAAAGAGTCCTCTCCTGCTGATGTTCAGGTGTATATCAGTATGTAGTGTCTCTACTTTAAAGAGTCCTCTCCTGCTGATGTTCAGGTGTATATCAGTATGTAGTGTCTCTACTTTAAAGAGTCCTCTCCTGCTGATGTTCAGGTGTATATCAGTATGTAGAGTCTCTACTTTAAAGAGTCCTCTCCTGCTGATGTTCAGGTGTATATCAGTATGTAGTGTCTCTACTTTAAAGAGTCCTCTCCTGCTGATGTTCAGGTGTATATCAGTATGTAGTGTCTCTACTTTAAAGAGTCCTCTCTGCTGATGTTCAGGTGTATATCAGTATGTAGTGTCTCTACTTTAAAGAGTCCTTCCTGCTGATGTTCAGGTGTATATCGGTATGTAGTGTCTCTACTTTAAAGAGTCCTCTCCTGCTGATGTTCAGGTGTATATCGGTATGTAGTGTCTCTACTTTAAAGAGTCCTCTCCTGATGATGTTCTGTCTTCTCTTCAGACCCTGACGCTGGCAGACCTCCTGGAGCCGGATTCTCTCACATGTGAGTTTTTATTACATCAAAGATATCCTTGATATAGTCTGCATCACAGGAGGCTACCCGGCGCTCTGCAGGGTTAACAACTCAATGTTTTGAATGAACCTGGTGTTATAAGATGTTGCTGCTAATTTCATTATACTGTTTGGATTTTATTTTATTTTACCAATTTATTTTTATACTTTTAAGACGAACTTTTCTTTTTAAATAACAGGACCTAATATTTAATTTTTCCTGACAAAATATGTGAATTAAAAGCATACAAAATAAGCCAAATAAATAATCACATTTTTGTTCAGCTCATTTGACTTGATTTATAATAAATCAGAGCCCCCCCCCCCCCCTCATGTTGCATGTTTCTAGTTATTTAATTAGAATGATTAAATAACGTATTTCCTGCAGAGACTACATGGCCCCCGCTAAACAGAAGCAGCCTCACAGCACGCCGCTGTCTCTGGAGCAGAGTGAGTGCTCAACATCACATTAAACAGTTATTTACTGATTCATTACAGATTCATTACAGATTCATTACCGATTCATTACCGATTCATTACCGATTCATTACCGATTCATTACAGATTCATTACTGATTCATTACTGATTCATTACAGATTCATTACAGATCATTACTGATTCATTACTGATTCATTACTGATTCATTACTGATTCATTACCGATTCATTACCGATTCATTACCGATTCATTACAGATTCATTACTGATTCATTACTGATTCATTACAGATTCATTACTGATTCATTACCGATTCATTACCGATTCATTACCGATTCATTACAGATTCATTACTGATTCATTACTGATTCATTACCGATTCATTACCGATTCATTACCGATTTATTACCGATTCATTACTGATTCATTACAGATTAATTACAGATTATTTACAAATTAAATACGGATTATTTACTGATTATTTACATGTTATTTGCAGATTAATTATAGATTATTTACAGATGAATGATGTGTTATTAAACGTCTATTAATTACAGTTTACTTACAGTTTATTCACAGATTCATTACAGATTACTTGCAGATTATTTTCAGATTAATTACAAATTAATTACGGATTATTTACAGATTATTTATAGATTATTTACAGATGAATCACAGATGAATTATGTGTTATTAAACGTCTATTAATTACAGGTTAATTACAGTTTACTTACAGTTTATTTACCTGTTATTTGCAGATTCATTACACATTATTTACACATTAATACAGATTATTTACAAATTAAATATGGATTATTTACAGGTTATTTACATGTTATTTACTGATTATTACATGTTATTTGCAGATTAATTATAGATTATTTACAGATGAATTACAGATGAATTATGTGTTATTAAACGTCTATTAATTACAGTTTACTTACAGTTTATTCACATATCATTACAGATTCATTACAGATTATTTACAAAATAATTACAGATTATTTTCAGATTAATTACAAATTAATTACGGATTATTTACAGATTATTAATAGATTATTTACAGATTAATCACAGATGAATTATGTGTTATTAAACGTCTATTAATTACAGGTTATTACAGTTTACTTACAGTTTATTTACCTGTTATTTGCAGATTAATTACAGATTATTTACACATTAATTACAGGTTATTTGCAGGTTATTTTTACATATTAACAATGGTCTTTTCATTATAACACCATGCTCTCTGATACAGGGAGGGTCTTCGTCACGTATGAAGCGGACAACGATAAACACGTGAACGAGATCATAAACTTCGTGGCTCTGCTGCGACACAACGGCTTCGACACACACGTACGTATAAAGTTTATTTGAATGTTTTGAGTTTTCTCACAGGAGCTGCTGGATGTTTACAAAGACGTTCTGTTTCTGTTCAGATCGATATCTTTGAGCAGCAGTTCAGGAGCATCAGTAAGATCGACTTCATGGAGCGCTACCTCAGTGAGGTAATGAGCTTTAGAGTTGATGAACATTTGACTAGGACTTGTGAATTTTAGGACCTGAGACTTCCTTGTTTGCAGACTTAAAGGTTTAGACTTGAGACCTGAGTTTGAATTTAGAGTTAGAGAGATCTGGGTGAGACGTGAAGTTTAAGACTTGTGATTTGAGAGGTGAGACGGGAAGTTTAAGACTTGTGATTTGAGAGGTGAGACGGAAGTTTAAGACCAGTGATTTGAGAGGTGAGACGGGAAGTTTAAGACTTGTGATTTGAGAGGTGATACGTGAAGTTTAAGACTTGTGATTTGAGAGGTAAGACGTGAAGTTTAAGACTTGTGATTTGAGAGGTAAGACGGGAAGTTTAAGACTTGTGATTTGAGAGGTGAGACGGGAAGTTTAAGACTTGTGATTTGAGAGGTGAGACGGGAAGTTTAAGACTTGTGATTTGAGAGGTGAGACGGAAGTTTAAGACTTGTGATTTGAGAGGTGAGACGTGAAGTTTAAGACTTGTGATTTGAGAGGTGAGACGGGAAGTTTAAGACTTGTGATTTGAGAGAGGACTGAAGTTTAAGACTTGTGATTTGAGAGGTAAGACGGGAAGTTTAAGACTTGTGATTTGAGAGGTGAGACGGAAAGTTTAAGACTTGTGATTTGAGAGGTGAGACGTGAAGTTTAAGACTTGTGATTTGAGAGGTGAGACGTGAAGTTTAAGACTTGTGATTTGAGAGGTGAGACGGGAAGTTTAAGACTTGTGATTTGAGAGGTGAGACGTGAAGTTTAAGACTTGTGATTTGAGAGGTGAGACGGGAAGTTTAAGACTTGTGATTTGAGAGGTGAGACGTGAAGTTTAAGACTTGTGATTTGAGAGGTGAGACGGGAAGTTTAAGACTTGTGATTTGAGAGGTGAGACGGGAAGTTTAAGACTTGTGATTTGAGAGGTAAGACGGGAAGTTTAAGACTTGTGATTTGAGAGGTGAGACGGGAAGTTTAAGACTTGTGATTTGAGAGGTGAGACGGGAAGTTTAAGACTTGTGATTTGAGAGGTGAGACGGGAAGTTTAAGACTTGTGATTTGAGAGGTGAGACGGGAAGTTTAAGACTTGTGATTTGAGAGGTGAGACGGGAAGTTTAAGACTTGTGATTTGAGAGGTGAGACGGGAAGTTTAAGACTTGTGATTTGAGAGGTAAGACGGGAAGTTTAAGACTTGTGATTTGAGAGGTAA
This sequence comes from Trematomus loennbergii, assembly GCA_012861695.1. Lineage (NCBI taxonomy): Eukaryota > Metazoa > Chordata > Actinopteri > Perciformes > Nototheniidae > Trematomus > Trematomus loennbergii. The sequence continues at coordinate 34,436 of JAAOOA010001825.1, read as the reverse complement.
GACGTGAAGTTTAAGACTTGTGATTAGAGAGGTGAGACGGGAAGTTTAAGACTTGTGATTTGAGAGGTGAGACGTGAAGTTTAAGACTTGTGATTTGAGAGGTGAGACGGGAAGTTTAAGACTTGTGATTTGAGAGGTGAGACGGGAAGTTTAAGACTTGTGATTTGAGAGGTGAGACGGGAAGTTAAGACTTGTGATTTGAGAGGTGAGACGGGAAGTTTAAGACTTGTGATTTGAGAGGTGAGACGGGAAGTTTAAGACTTGTGATTTGAGAGGTAAGACGGAAGTTTAAGACTTGTGATTTGAGAGGTGAGACGTGAAGTTTAAGACTTGTGATTTGAGAGGTGAGACAGGAAGTTTAAGACTTGTGATTTGAGAGGTGAGACGGGAAGTTTAAGACTTGTGATTTGAGAGGTGAGACGGGAAGTTTAAGACTTGTGATTTGAGAGGTAACGGGAAGTTTAAGACTTGTTATTTGAGAGGTGAGATGGGAAGTTTAAGACTTGTGATTTGAGAGGTGAGACGGGAAGTTTAAGACTTGTGATTTGAGAGGTAAGACGAAGTTTAAGACTTGTGATTTGAGAGGTAAGACGTCAAGTTTAAGACTTGTGATTTGAGAGGTAAGACGGAAGTTTAAGACTTGTGATTTGAGAGGTGAGACGGGAAGTTTAAGACTTGTGATTGAGAGGTGAGACGTGAAGTTTAAGACTTGTGATTTGAGAGGTAAGACGGAAGTTTAAGACTTGTGATTTGAGAGGTGAGACGGGAAGTTTAAGACTTGTGATTTGAGAGGTGAGACGGGAAGTTTAAGACTTGTGATTTGAGAGGTGAGACGTGAAGTTTAAGACTTGTGATTTGAGAGGTAAGACGGGAAGTTTAAGACTTGTGATTTGAGAGGTGAGACGGGAAGTTAAGACTTGTGATTTGAGAGGTGAGACGTGAAGTTTAAGACTTGTGATTTGAGAGGTAAGACGGGAAGTTTAAGACTTGTGATTTGAGAGGTAAGACGGGAAGTTTAAGACTTGTGATTTGAGAGGTGAGACGGGAAGTTTAAGACTTGTGATTTGAGAGGTGAGACGTGAAGTTTAAGACTTGTGATTTGAGAGGTGAGACGGGAAGTTTAAGACTTGTTATTTGAGAGGTGAGACGGGAACTTTAAGACTTGTGATTGAGAGGCAAGACGGGAAGTTTAAGACTTGTGATTTGAGAGGTGAGACGGGAAGTTTAAGACTTGTGATTAGAGAGGTGAGACGGGAAGTTTAAGACTTGTGATTTGAGAGGTAGACGGGAAGTTTAAGACTTGTGATTTGAGAGGTAGACGGGAAGTTTAAGACTTGTGATTAGAGGTAAGACGGGAAGTTTAAGACTTGTGATTAGAGAGGTGAGACGGGAAGTTTAAGACTTGTGATTTGAGAGGTGAGACGGGAAGTTTATGACTTGTGATTTGAGAGGTAAGACGGGAAGTTTAAGACTTGTTATTTGAGAGGTGAGATGGGAAGTTTAAGACTTGTGATTTGAGAGGTGAGACGTGAAGTTTAAGACTTGTGATTTGAGAGGTAAGACGTGAAGTTTAAGACTTGTGATTTGAGAGGTAAGACGTCAAGTTTAAGACTTGTGATTTGAGAGGTAAGACGTGAAGTTTAAGACTTGTGATTTGAGAGGTGAGACGGGAAGTTTAAGACTTGTGATTTGAGAGGTGAGACGTGAAGTTTAAGACTTGTGATTTGAGAGGTAAGACGGGAAGTTTAAGACTTGTGATTTGAGAGGTGAGACGGGAAGTTTAAGACTTGTGATTGAGAGGTGAGACGGGAAGTTTAAGACTTGTGATTTGAGAGGTGAGACGTGAAGTTTAAGACTTGTGATTTGAGAGGTAGACGGGAAGTTTAAGACTTGTGATTTGAGAGGTGAGACGGGAAGTTTAAGACTTGTGATTTGAGAGGTGAGACGTGAAGTTTAAGACTTGTGATTTGAGAGGTAAGACGGGAAGTTTAAGACTTGTGATTTGAGAGGTAACGGGAAGTTTAAGACTTGTGATTTGAGAGGTGAGACGGGAAGTTTAAGACTTGTGATTTGAGAGGTGAGACGGGAAGTTTAAGACTTGTGATTTGAGAGGTGAGACGGGAAGTTTAAGACTTGTGATTTGAGAGGTGAGACGGGAAGTTTAAGACTTGTGATTTGAGAGGTGAGACGGGAAGTTTAAGACTTGTGATTTGAGAGGTAACGGAAGTTTAAGACTTGTGATTTGAGAGGTAGACGTGAAGTTTAAGACTTGTGATTTGAGAGGTGAGACGGGAAGTTTAAGACTTGTGATTTGAGAGGTAAGACGAAGTTTAAGACTTGTGATTTGAGAGGTGAGACGGAAGTTTAAGACTTGTGATTGAGAGGTGAGACGGAAGTTTAAGACTTGTGATTTGAGAGGTGAGACGGAAGTTTAAGACTTGTGATTTGAGAGAAGACGGGAAGTTTAAGACTTTGATTTGAGAGGTGAAGACGGGAAGTTTAAGACTTTGATTTGAGAGGTGAGACGGGAAGTTTAAGACTTCTGATTTGAGAGGTAGACGGAAGTTTAAGACTTGTGATTTGAGAGGTAAGACGGAAGTTTAAGACTTGTGATTTGAGAGGTGAGACGGGAAGTTTAAGACTTCTGATTTGAGAGGTGAGACGGGAAGTTTAAGACTTGTGATTTGAGAGGTGAGACGGAAGTTTAAGACTTGTGATTTGAGAGGTGAGACGGGAAGTTTAAGACTTCTGATTGAGAGGTAAGACGGGAAGTTTAAGACTTCTGATTTGAGAGGTAAGACGGGAAGTTTAAGACTTGTGATTTGAGAGGTGAGACGGAAGTTTAAGACTTGTGATTTGAGAGGTAAGACGGGAAGTTAAGACTTGTGATTGAGAGGTAAGACGGGAAGTTTAAGACTTGTGATTTGAGAGGTAGACGGAAGTTTAAGACTTGTGATTTGAGAGGTGAGACGGGAAGTTTAAGACTTGTGATTTGAGAGGTGAGACGGGAAGTTTAAGACTTGTGATTTGAGAGGTGAGACGGGAAGTTTAAGACTTGTGATTTGAGAGGTAAGACGTGAAGTTTAAGACTTGTGATTTGAGAGGTAAGACGTGAAGTTTAAGACTTGTGATTTGAGAGGTGAGACGGGAAGTTTAAGACTTGTGATTTGAGAGGTGAGACGGGAAGTTTAAGACTTGTGATTTGAGAGGTGAGACGGGAAGTTTAAGACTTGTGATTTGAGAGGTGAGACGAAGTTTAAGACTTGTGATTTGAGAGGTGAGACGGGAAGTTTAAGACTTGTGATTTGAGAGGTGAGACGGGAAGTTTAAGACTTGTGATTTGAGAGGTGAGATGGGAAGTTAAGACTTGTGATTTGAGAGGTGAGACGTGAAGTTTAAGACTTGTGATTTGAGACGTGAAGTTTAAGACTTGATTTGAGAGGTAAGACGGGAAGTTTAAGACTTGTGATTTGAGAGGTAGACGGAAGTTTAAGACTTGTGATTTGAGAGGTGAGACGGGAAGTTTAAGACTTGTGATTTGAGAGGTGAGACGGGAAGTTTAAGACTTGTGATTTGAGAGGTAAGACGGGAAGTTTAAGACTTGTGATTTGAGAGGTAAGATGGGAAGTTTAAGACTTGTGATTTGAGAGGTGAGACGGGAAGTTAAGACTTGTGATTTGAGAGGTGAGACGGGAAGTTTAAGACTTGTGATTTGAGAGGTGAGACGGGAAGTTTAAGACTTGTGATTTGAGACGTGAAGTTTAAGACTTGTGATTTGAGAGGTAAGACGGGAAGTTTAAGACTTGTGATTTAGAGGTAAGACGGGAAGTTTAAGACTTGTGATTTGAGAGGTGAGACGGGAAGTTTAAGACTTGTGATTTGAGAGGTGAGACGGGAAGTTTTGAATTAAAGACTTAAGACTTGAAGGATCCAATTAGAGACTTGTTTGAAACTTGAAGATTTCAACTTGAGGCTTAAGATTTGAAGGCTACGACTTGTGTCCGTAGACTTGAAGGCTAAGACTTAAGGGTTGAGACTTAAACATTAGGACTTGAGATTCAAGACTGTACGGTTAGGACTTGTGACCTTGTGACTTTAGACTTCAAGGTTAAGACTTGAGACCTGAAGGATACGACTAGACTTTTTAAGAGTTGAAGGTTAAGACTTGATACCTACTTGTGACTGGAGACTGAAGGGATCAAACTAGACTTGTTTGAGATTTAGGGGTTGATACTTGTGACTATGAAAAAAAGACGTGAGACTAAATGGTAAGACTTGTGACTTGATACGACTAGACTTTTGATAGTTGAAGGTTAAGACTTGAGACTCAAGACTTGAAAGAAGACTTGGGACTTTAAGACTTGGGACATGTGTACGTTACACCTCTGTGGCATTTCTTTTTTATTAGATCAAACATGTTTTATGAGCCAGTTTAGGAATGAAGACAGGTCTCTGACAGGTCGAGTTAACAAGTCTTTTGCACCCCTCCCTCAGAAAGAGTACCTGATCATCATCATCATCAGTCCCAAATACTATGAGACGGTGACGTCCTCAGTGGGGGGCTGGAGAGCGACGAGAGGACTTTAACACCGTCTACATCCACAAACAGGTCCGAAACACACTCACATTTAAAACATTCATCTGCTACTCAGTATTATGTATCTAATACCTAATATATATATCATTCCAATAACTTGTATATAGACTTGTACTGCACTATTCCACATCATCACTTTATTTTATTTTATTTTATTTTATTTTATTTTATAACTATTATTCTTTTTGTATTGCTCTTGCTCTTATTGTTATTATGTTATTGTGTTGCATTGTTGGGAAGCCTGTGACATAAGATTTTCAACTACATAATTACTCTGTAGCTATGTCAGATTGACAATAAAGAACCTTGAACCTTTTATAAAGATTATATAACAACACTCTCTGAGATCTGTCGCCTTCAAATCATGTTTATTGGGGCCCAGAAGCATATTATAGTATAGTTTGTATAGTATAGTATATTACAGTATAGTATATATAGTTTAGTATAGTACAGTACAGTATAGTACATTACAGTATAGTATATTATAGTTTAGTATAGTACAGTACAGTATAGTATATTATAGTTTGGTATATTATAGTTTGGTATAGTATAGTACGGTACAGTATAGTATAGTATATTATAATTTGGTATATTATAGTTTGGTATAGTATAGTTTGGTATATTATAGTTTGGTATAGTATAGTACAGTATAGTATAGTACGTATAGTATAGTACAGTATAGTATAGTATATTATAGTTTGGTATATTATAGTTTGGTATAGTATAGTACAGTACAGTATAGTATAGTACAGTACAGTACAGTATAGTACAGTACAGTATAGTATAGTACAGTACAGTATAGTATATTATAGTTTGGTATATTATAGTTTGTATAGTATAGTATAGTACAGTATAGTATAGTATTTATAGTTTGGTATATATAGTTTGGTATAGTATAGTACAGTATAGTATAGTACAGTACAGTATGGTATATTATAGTTTGGTATATAAGTTTGGTATAGTATAGTACAGTATAGTATAGTACAGTACAGTATATTATAGTTTGGTATATTATAGTTTGGTATAGTATAGTACAGTATAGTACAGTACAGTATAGTACAGTATAGTATAGTACAGTATAGTACATTATAGTATATTAGAGTATAGTACAGTATAATACAGTACAGTATAGTATAGTACAGTATAGTATAGTACAGTATAATACAGTACAGTATAGTATAGTACAGTATAGTACAGTACAGTATAGTATAGTACAGTATAGTATAGTACAGTATAGTATAGAATAGTAAAGTATAGTATAGTATAGTACAGTATAGTATAGTACAGTATAGTACAGTACAGTACAGTATAGTATAGAATAGTACAGTACAGTATAGTATAGAATAGTACAGTACAGTATAGTATAGAATAGTACAGTACAGTATAGTATAGAATAGTACAGTATAGTATATTATAGTACAGTACACTATAGTACAGTACAGTATAGAATAGTACAGTATAGTATAGTATAGTACAGTATAGTATAGTATAGTACAGTACAGTATAGTATAGTACGTATAGTATAGTATAGTACAGTATAGTACAGTACAGTATAGTACAGTACAGTATAGAATAGTACAGTATAGTATAGTATAGAATAGTACAGTATAGTATAGTATAGTACAGTATAATACAGTACAGTATAGTACAGTATAGTATATACAGTATAGTACAGTACAGTATAGTACAGTATAGTATAGTACAGTATAGTATATTATAGTACAGTACACTATAGTACATGTAATGTAATGTATATTGAATCCCAGTGATGGCGAGGGGAAAGCCAGTTGAACTCTGCAGCTTTAATTCTTGTATTGATTGTGTTTCCTCTTCTTCAGCTCCAGAATGAGTTCATCCAGAACGGCAGCAAGAACTTCAGGTTTATTCCCATCGTGTTCCCCGGGGCGAAAAAGGTGAATCATCTGTTCAGTGTGATGACACAGACACACTGATAACACACACTGTCAAATCACAGGCTGTCAACCATGTGAGGAATCTACAGGGAGCGGGAGATCACCAGGACCCTCCCCTTCATTACTGGCATGAAAACACCATTATTCTTCATACTGCAGTTTTCTGAAGTGTTAAGGTTAAATATGCAGATGATTGGTTTTGAACTTGTGCTAACTTGCATACATTTCCAGAATTGGAACATGTCGGGTTTCCCATTAATGTACCGGTCGCTACAGCAACAATCCCCACACACACACACACACACACACACACACACACACACACACACACACACACACACACACACCACCACACACACACACACACACACACACAACACACACACACACACACCACACACACACACTGTACCCACGACTGTTACAATGAAGGCTCGATAATCAGCTCACGGCATATAGGTGTAAGCAGGGGTAAAGTGCTATTTTTTATAAGTGGGGGGTGGACCTAACATCCTCTAGGGGGTCCGGGGGCGTGCTAGCTAACCAGATGCTAACAATCTCTCTCTCTCTCTCTCTCTCTCTCTCTCTCTCTCTCTCTCTCTCTCTCTCTCTCTCTCTCTCTCTCTCTCCACTCACACACAGAGCCGAGCTTGAATGAAACACCCAGAAGTACTTGTACTGTACTGTAGCATATCATTTTCGAATCAATCATTTTCAAATTATGAATTTCACATATATAAAAACATACATTTGGGGTTGCTTAGCAGTTGCTAGGCCTAATGTTGGTGTTGCTACCGCCTGGCGCCACCAAAAATATGCCGTTTAGTCGTCTCATTTAGACTCTTGGTAGCAACCCCCATTTTTTAATTCACCAGTGGGGTATTTACTGATGTATTTATATTGTAGAACAAAACGTTAACATCTCTTCAGCTTGAGTTAACCTCAGACCTGATTTCACACTAAAAACACATTCAGAAAACCATTGACCTCCAGACCAGTTACATGTATATAGACTTTTTGCACTACTTTTTATTTTGTATTATGATATTGTTGCATTGTGGGAGGAGCTCAGGTCAGAAGAATTTCATTGCCATTTCTACACTGTAGCTGCTGAGCATCTGATGATACAACCTTTGAATTTGAATTTGACCAGGGGACAGGAAGTGATGAATCTTTGACTCATGTTTCCTGTTTTAGTGTCACGTCCCGAACTGGCTGCAGAACACACATGTTTACGAATGGCCACTGCACCGCGACGACATCCTGCGGCGTCTGATGAGGATCGAGAAGTACAACCCTCCTCAGATCGGATCGCTGCCCACCATCGTCTCCATCCCGATCTGACATCAAGCCCCCAGGAAGTGCTCCGGGCTCTGAGGAAAACATTCCTAGTGGCCAAACGGCGGTACTACAGCTTCCGTATCAGTCCGTGACGTCCCTGGGCCCAGAAATACTTTTTCCCATTGACTAACATGGGGAAAGAGACGTCTGTAAATCAGTGGATCATTTAAAAAACATTACATTAGAAACATTAGGTCCTAAGAGTTGTAAAATGACCTAAAAGCTGAATCCAGATTTATTTTCTCTCTTCATTCATTCTACTGAGCCGAGAGCAGGAGATCGGGGGCGGGGCTTAAGGGAAAACGTACCTCCGCCTGCTCTATAAACCACATACAGGTACTTCTGCTCTGACACCAAGGCATGATGGGTAATCTGTGACATTTTGCTCTTGAAAATGTCAGGCCATTTTGTCCTCATGAGCCAATGAGCAGCTCTCATAGGAAAGAACAAGCCCCGCCTCCAACGCTGTATCCAGTTCTTATTGTACATCCATGATCTGACCCTGAGACTCAGAAACTCTCTTCTTCCTGGAAAACACCAGCCGCGAATCACGATGAGATTAACGGAGAGACACGAGCAGCAGGAGGTTTTATTTGAGTGTGAATGTGCTGAACTCTCACCTGGAGGTTACGTAAGTGTAATTATTGGCTGTCATTCCACATCAGTCACAGAGAAGATCCAGCGCTGAGGAGAGTGGAGCTGCAACATGCAAAATACTTTCTGGACCGTTTATGCATTTCTGACTTTTATCCACATACTTTTTTAGTCATTTTCACATGTTTTGCTCACATTTTTCATATATTTATTTCCTTTTTTTGGGTCGCCTATTCTGAAAAACCCACTTCTTCATGTCTCTTCCACATGAACATGTGTCCCCTCAGAGTGTCTGAAAGTCTCAGGAACAAAGACCCCCTCTCTTTTTCCTCTCCTGATCCATCTAGATGAAAAAACTGTCTGAAAATGATCTGATCAGATTTTGGTCACTTTGTGATGTCACAATGTTTTTTTGGGTTGTGCAACCATTAGCCAATCAGCAACCTTATCACCTGAATTGACTTTCCTGACACATTTTTTGGAAACACTCATCAAAAGTAGTTCAGAAATTTGCAAAAACTATTTCGGACAATCAATTGTTCACGTTTTTGATGCTGTGGGACAGGCACGGACATTTTCCACATATTTGTAGGACTTTTTTTGCATACATTTTCGACCAATCGGAAGTCGCTCGACAGGAAACCTATAAAAACTGTTTTGAAAAATTTCTGAGACACTGGGATGTAAAATGTTTTTCTATTTTATAATGAAATAATTGTTAGTTTAAAACACACTGAGGTGTTTCTCACCTTTACATCCAAAGGGTTTGAACACAATGAGTGTAAATGTAGGTTTTAAAAACGTGTGAAAGATCTGATGAATGTGTATTTGCAGAATGAGGAGTAAACAGAGGTTTCATCTTTCTTATTGCAAACATCCAGTTGTATTTTAAAATAATAAAAATACTGAAAAAGGAATAAACGTTTATATTTTCATGGTTTCTTTTACACTCGGTGCATGGACGGCAGATTTCTGTTCTGCAAAACACTTTCTGGACGTTTACACAATGCGTTTTGGACTTATCCACATACTTTTCAGTCATTTTCACATGTTCACATTTTTCATATATTTATGGACAGATGTTCCTTTAACTGCCTCATCCGACGTCACTCGACGTATCTTTTAAAGAGGAGGCAGATTTCTTTTATACAGTTTTTACAACCTACTCGTTCAAACATGACCACACTCTCTCTCTCAGCCACAGACGAAGAGATGCCAGATTCAGAGATGAGATCATCAACCGATCAAAGCATGGATCTATACAATATAAACACCAGCACATTTATCAGGACTATCATATCACTAATCATTTAAACTAACATCTCAAACCACAGTAGCTCAATGTTGGCTGGACCGGTTTTACACTATCATTTTTGGAACATTTTTAAGATCAGCTGGAAGCAAACTCCAGTTTGATGGCGTTAAAGGAGATTTGTAAAAGCCTCAGTGGGACGATGAAGTGTGCGTTTAATCATCAGATACAAAAACTGACTAAAACTATAACACTAACTGCAGAGCCTCATCTCAGACTAACTTTGAAGCAGTGGTTCCCAACCGGGGGTCCCTATAGGGGTACTTTTACATTACACTACATTTCGTTTGGCTGACGCTTTCACCAAAAGAGACTTAGAATAATTGCAAAAAACTATAAAGATTTAAACTCCAAACAGCACGGAAAGTACAGAAATATTCACTTCAAGCGAGTCCTGGGGAATTAGTTACAAGGCCTCAATTAACTTGAAGTATTAAAGTATTTTCTTTTTACGGGGGTCCCTATAGGGGTACTTGAAGGGGATTGCAGGGGTATGTAGAAAGATTAGGCCCCCCCCCCTAGAACCGCCCCTGAGCGTGTGTGTGTTCCACTTGTAAACGTTTTGAAGCAATTCATCATCGTTCTCAGCTTTAAATATATATAATACATCTTCTCCTTCATAACAGTGTTTCTGAGTGTGTGTGTGTGTTTCTGAGTGTGTGTGTGTGTGTTTGAGTGTGTGTGTGTGTGTGTGAATGTGTGTATTCCACTTATCATAAAAGTTGTGTGTGTGTGTTTTTCTGTGTGTGTGTATGTAATAATAATAATAATTTCCATGACCCAAAGCGCTTTACAGATACACATTACACATACATGTAACGGTCATGTACTGTGGACAATACCCACAGGAGCAAATTCAGGTGAAGTGTCTTGCCCAAGGACACAACGGCTTTACAGACGCAGCGGCGGGTTTCGCCCCGTTGCCTTGATCTGATGATCAATGCACAGCCCACTGCGCCACACCGCCCATCTTCACACCTCAAAGTCATCAAGGCGCTTTACAAGTACACATTAATATCATACATGTACTGTGGACAATACCCACAGGAGCAAATTCGGGTGAAGTGTCTTGCCCAAGGACACAACGGCCTGACGCAGTGGCGGCGGGAGCGGGTTTCGAACTGGAGTTCCCCAACGCCCCCTTGATCTGATGATCAAACGCACAGCCCGCTGCGCCACTCCGCCCCCGAGTAAGTGTATGTGTATGTGTGTGTGTGTCTGAGTGTGTGTGTGTGTGTGTGTGTGTGTGTGTGTGTGTGCGCTCCTGAAGCATCTGCATGTTCAGACTGAGGTCAGCTGAACCGGTTTGTGGTGAGATCAGCGGTGACTCGTTCAGAGAAACGTTGAAGCAGCCGAGGTGAAAAACATCAAGTAAGAAGTTTTATTATCGTGTTCAACATTTAGAGATGGGAGAAGATCTGAGGGAATATACGAATAAAGTATTTAAAGTACTCGTGACACATTTAAAGGACATCTTTTTGGAATATCTTTGACATTAATTTCAAAGACTATTCCATTTATTTTTAATAAAGTATTTCCTTAACTTAATCTCAGGGAAAATCCAACATGTCTGCCTCTTTTTTAATCAGTATAACTCTCCACTTTGAATATACTATAGTTTATTATTTTTACTGCATTATTATTATCATATATAATAACTTTTATATTTTAATTTTAGGTTACAAATTCTTCTTTTGTGTCTCTGTATGTGTGTAAACCTACGAAACTGATTATCTCATAGATGTGATCTTGTACTTCAGTAAAAGTAGAAGTACTCAGATCTTGTACTTGAGTAAAGTAGAAGTACTCAGATCTTGAGTAAAAGTAGAAGTACTCAGATCTTGAGTAAAAGTAGAATTACTCAGATCTTGTACTTGAGTAAAAGTAGAAGTACTCAGATCTTGTACTTGAGTAAAAGTAGAAGTACTCAGATCTTGTACTTGAGTAAAAGTAGAATACTCAGATCTTGAGTAAAAGTAGAAGTACTCAGATCTTGTACTTGAGTAAAAGTAGAAGTACTCAGATCTTGTACTTTAGTAAAAGTAGAAGTACTCAGATCTTGAGTAAAAGTAGAAGTACTCAGATCTTGAGTAAAGAAGTACTCAGATCTTGTACTTGAGTAAAAGTAAAAGTACTCAAATCTTGAGTAAAAGTAGAAGTACTCAGATCTTGTACTTGAGTAAAAGTAGAAGTACTCAGATCTTGTACTTTAGTAAAAGTAGAAGTACTCAGATCTTGAGTAAAAGTAGAAGTACTCAGATCTTGTACTTGAGTAAAAGTAAAAGTACTCAAATCTTGAGTAAAAGTAGAAGTACTCAGATCTTGAGTAAAGTAGAAGTACTCAGATCTTGTACTTGAGTAAAAGTAGAAGTACTCAGATCTTGTACTTTAGTAAAAGTAGAAGTACTCAGATCTTGAGTAAAAGTAGAAGTACTCAGATCTTGAGTAAAAGTAGAAGTACTCAGATCTTGTACTTGAGTAAAAGTAGAAGTACTCAGATCTTGTACTTGAGTAAAAGTAGAAGTACTCAGATCTTGAGTAAAAGTAGAAGTACTCAGATCTTGTACTTGAGTAAAAGTAGAAGTACTCAGATCTTGGGTAAAAGTAGAAGTACTCAAATCTTGAGTAAAAGTAGAAGTACTCAAATCTTGAGTAAAATAAGTACTCAGATCTTGTACTTGAGTAAAAGTAGAAGTACTCAGATCTTGTACTTGAGTAAAAGTAGAAGTACTCAGATCTTGTACTTTAGTAAAAGTAGAAGTACTCAGGTCTTGTACTTTAGTAAAAGTAGAAGTACTCAGATCTTGAGTAAAAGTAGAAGTACTCAGATCTTGTACTTGAGTAAAAGTAGAAGTACTCAGATCTTGTACTTGAGTAAAAGTAGAAGTACTCAGATCTTGTACTTGAGTAAATGTAGAAGTACTCAGATCTTGTACTTTAGTAAAAGTAGAAGTACTCAGATATTGAGTAAAAGTAGAAGTACTCAGATCTTGTACTTTAGTAAATGTAGAAGTACTCAGATCTTGTACTTGAGTAAAAGTAGAAGTACTCAGATCTTGTACTTGAGTAAAAGTAGAAGTACTCAGATCTTGTACTTGAGTAAAAGTAGAAGTACTCAGATCTTGTACTTGAGTAAAAGTAGAAGTACTCAGATCTTGAGTAAAAGTAGAAGTACTCAGATCTTGTACTTGAGTAAAAGTAGAAGTACTCAGATCTTGGGTAAAAGTAGAAGTACTCAAATCTTGAGTAAAAGTAGAAGTACTCAAATCTTGAGTAAAAGAAGAAGTACTCAGATCTTGTACTTGAGTAAAGTAGAAGTACTCAGATCTTGTACTTTAGTAAAAGTAGAAGTACTCAGATCTTGGGTAAAAGTAGAAGTACTCAAATCTTGAGTAAAAGTAGAAGTACTCAAATCTTGAGTAAAAAGTAGAAGTACTCAAATCTTGAGTAAAAGTAGAAGTACTCAAATCTTGAGTAAAATAAGTACTCAGATCTTGTACTTGAGTAAAAGTAGAAGTACTCAGATCTTGTACTTTAGTAAAAGTAGAAGTACTCAGATCTTGGGTAAAAGTAGAAGTACTCAAATCTTGAGTAAAAGTAGAAGTACTCAAATCTTGAGTAAAATAAGTACTCAGATCTTGTACTTGAGTAAAAGTAGAAGTACTCAGATCTTGTACTTGAGTAAAAGTAGAAGTACTCAGATCTTGTACTTTAGTAAAGTAGAAGTACTCAGGTCTTGTACTTTAGTAAAAGTAGAAGTACTCAGATCTTGAGTAAAAGTAGAAGTACTCAGATCTTGTACTTGAGTAAAAGTAGAAGTACTCAGATCTTGTACTTGAGTAAAAGTAGAAGTACTCAGATATTGTACTTGAGTAAATGTAGAAGTACTCAGATCTTGTACTTTAGTAAAAGTAGAAGTACTCAGATATTGAGTAAAAGTAGAAGTACTCAGATCTTGTACTTTAGTAAATGTAGAAGTACTCAGATCTTGTACTTGAGTAAAAGTAGAAGTACTCAGATCTTGTACTTGAGTAAAAGTAGAAGTACTCAGATCTTGTACTTGAGTAAAAGTAGAAGTACTCAGATCTTGTACTTGAGTAAAAGTAGAAGTACTCAGATCTTGAGTAAAAGTAGAAGTACTCAGATCTTGTACTTGAGTAAAAGTAGAAGTACTCAGATCTTGTACTTGAGTAAAAGTAGAAGTACTCAGATCTTGGGTAAAAGTAGAAGTACTCAAATCTTGAGTAAAAGTAGAAGTACTCAAATCTTGAGTAAAAGAAGAAGTACTCAGATCTTGTACTTGAGTAAAAGTAGAAGTACTCAGATCTTGTACTTTAGTAAAAGTAGAAGTACTCAGATCTTGAGTAAAAGTAGAAGTACTCAGATATTTTACTTGAACTGTAGTGTAGTAGAAGTACAAAGTAGCATCAAACGGAAATACTCAAGTAAAGTACCTCGAAAGGGAATTTCAGTACAGTTCTTGAGTAGATGTACTTTACTTTACACCACTGCTTAAAAGTAACATAAAGTGGAATAACTCCGTAAAAGTACCTCATATTTGTACTTAAGTTCTTGAGTGAAAGTACTTAGTTACTTCCTGAAAGAAGAGCTGAGGCGTGTTTAATGATTTATCTTCGAGGTAACTGACATCATAAAAACATCTGAATACAGTGTCTCATATATTCATCCATATATTGAAAAGTACATGAAATAATATTAACTTTAATAACACAACAACAAAAGGACATCTGTAATAAAAGTGGATTACAAAGTGACATTTGATGTAAATAACTTTAAGAATTAGAAACAGAGGCGTTCCAGGTAACTGTAAAAACATCCAAGTGCTATTCGTCCAAAAGCTACAAAATAAAACACAGTTAAAGCAGGAAGCGTTTCCTTCAAGGAAAGTACTATAAAATAAGTTACAGTACGGCGTCCTCCGAGAAAAACTTCATGAGCTCAGAAAATACGACAAATACTTCATAATAATATCACAAAAACACCATCATACGTCGTCCGCTGGGAGGGGAGGGATGTTGAACCTTGGTCTCGTGAAAAAAGCCATCTTCTCTCTGCGGAAAAAAAATACAGTTATTATTCAACTCACACAGATTCTGATGAATCCCTAAAAGACAAGAAAATGAAATGTTCCCAAAATAAAATACATAAAAAATGTATTGTGAAATCTGCCCGGAGACAACAGATGAATCCGATTGGCTGATGAATGTCCCGGAAAAAATACAAACTAAAACAAAATACATTTCAAATAAATGTAATTTGTCTCATGATTTGTAAATAGTTTTTGGTATAGGTTAAACAATATGTAGAAAATAAAGAGAGAGAGAGTTAAAAATGTCCTTTTCAAACGAACATTTTCCTCAAATTCTGAATGAAAAGTCATGAAAAAATCCTCCATTTACAGAAACCCTATGAATGTGCACTGTGCCTGTTAAATGAACTATTACACATGTATGAATGAAAATAAATATTCCCAGGTTTCTAATCATCAGTCGTAATCGTTCTCGGTAAATGTCAAATAAATGAGATGTTTTCTTCCTAGCCAACATGACAAGATAATAAAACATTTAGTATTTAAGTTAAGTTTAGTTTATCTGAATGGAGAGCACTCCTCCAGACACTGGTGCATTATGGGTTGTTTGTAGTCCCTGTGGAGCCATGCTGTAGTTGTTTGAGCGCCCAGAGACTCGCAGCGTTCAGACTGAAGGTGCTCTTCAGAGAAACGTCTGACAGAGGTTTTAACGAGGGACTACCAGGAGGATTAGAGAGAACAGGTGATCCTCAGGTGATCCAGGTGAGCCGGTTCCCCCCCCCCCCTTGTTTACGCAGCTCCTAAAGATCTTGAGGTCTGAACCTCAGCTGTCAGAGTCTCCCTCCAGGCGCCTTTAGATTAAATGCTGCTGCCTCCGTGAGAAGAAGAGATCAAACCCTTTACTGCAGCTTTAAGGGCCATGCGTGGGAAGATCAGCAGATTTAAAAGCCTGCAATGTGTAGGAGTCGCTTTGAAGTTTGAACAATGCATTTTTCCATTGCAGCAAGAGGGCGCTTTGCTCAGGTGTTGGGGGCGGGGCTAAAGTTTTAGATGGAGGTACGAGGTGACAGGGGATCACTGACCACTAAGGTAGGACTTGTTTGTGTTTACCTGAAGGTAGGGACTTGTTTGTGTTTACCTGAAGGTAGGGACTTGTTTTTGTGTTTACCTGAAGGTAGGACTTGTTTGTGTTTACCTGAAGGTAGGGACTTGTTGTTTATGTGTTTACCTGAAGGTAGGACTTGTTTGTGTTTACCTGAAGGTAGGGACTTGTTGTTTGTGTGTTTACCTGAAGGTAGGACTTGTTTGTGTTTACCTGAAGGTAGGGACTTGTTTGTGTTTTACCTGAAGGTAGGGACTTGTTTGTGTTTACCTGAAGGTATGGACTTGTTGTTTTTGTGTTTACCTGAAGGTAGGGACTTGTTTGTGTTTACCTGAAGGTAGGGACTTGTTGTTTGTGTGTTTACCTGAAGGTATGGACTTGTTGTTTATGTGTTTACCTGAAGGTAGGGACTTGTTTGTTTATGTGTTTACCTGAAGGTAGGACTTGTTGTTTATGTGTTTACCTGAAGGTAGGGACTTGTTTGTGTTTACCTGAAGGTATGGACTTGTTGTTTATGTGTTTACCTGAAGGTAGGGACTTGTTGTTTGTGTGTTTACCTGAAGGTAGGGACTTGTTTTGTGTTTACCTGAAGGTAGGGACTTGTTGTTTATGTGTTTACCTGAAGGTATGGACTTGTTGTTTATGTGTTTACCTGAAGGTAGGGACTTGTTTGTGTTTACCTGAAGGTATGGACTTGTTGTTTATGTGTTTACCTGAAGGTATGGACTTGTTGTTTGTGTGTTTACCTGAAGGTAGGGACTTGTTTGTGTTTACCTGAAGGTAGGGACTTGTTGTTTGTGTGTTTACCTGAAGGTAGGACTTGTTTTGTTTACCTGAAGGTAGGGACTTGTTTGTGTTTACCTGAAGGTAGGGACTTGTTGTGTTTACCTGAAGGTAGGACTTGTTGTTTATGTGTTTACCTGAAGGTAGGGACTTGTTGTTTATGTGTTTACCTGAAGGTAGGGACTTGTTGTGTTTACCTGAAGGTAGGACTTGTTTGTGTTTACCTGAAGGTAGGACTTGTTGTTTATGTGTTTACCTGAAGGTAGGACTTGTTGTGTTTACCTGAAGGTATGGACTTGTTGTTTGTGTGTTTACCTGAAGGTAGGACTTGTTGTTTGTGTGTTTACCTGAAGGTAGGGACTTGTTGTTTGTGTGTTTACCTGAAGGTATGGACTTGTTGTTATGTGTTTACCTGAAGGTAGGGACTTGTTTGTTTTGTGTTTACCTGAAGGTCTGCACGGGGAGGGGCTCCTTCTGGCTCTGCCCCCTCATCTGCAGCACCTCTTTGGAGGCTTTCCTCAGCCTCCTCTCCGCCGCCTCCTCCTGACGCTGCTGCTGCTGACTCTGACCCGCCTGACACAAACAACAACACCACAAACAAACAGGAGTCACTCATCACATCAGTGGCCTGTACGAGAATCCAGTTCAACAGACCCTGGATATGTTTGAGTTATCTTAACTAACCCAAAACAAACGCGCTCTCGCTAAGCGCTCCTACGACGCTGGTTATCAACTCGGTAACTCAAGCCAGGGTTTCTCCGTCCGGCTGAGAGCGCGTTCACATGAAAGGGGCGGGGTTAGCAACATTTGACCAATCACAAACAGGGACAAGCGTACTGACAGCGCAGCGTTATACTTCCTGAATGAAAAGTGAACTATCACGTTAGACAAATATGAAGACATTACACTTTAAACATCCATGACTTAAACAGGTAAACCAGGATGAAAGCCACATAGCTGCACCTGCAAGGTGAATATATGGATATTACATCTGTATGGTGACAGGAGATTGGATCTGTGCCCCACCTGTCTCTGGGCCTAATCTGAAGTGTTACCTAAAGTTTATTATTATATCTGTGTCCTGACAGTAGACTGGATCTGTGTGACCCCCACTCACCAAACAAATATGGTCTATGTAAGGGATAATGTGGAGCGAGGAAATGCTTCGATAGCGTTTTTGAGGAGCTTTTTGATTACAGATTTGAAAACATCGTTGCTTGCTTTAAAAGTAGCACAATCATTATGTCAAACCTTGAAAGTATCTAGATATCCCTGCCCTAATGCCAAAGGAACTGCACACTGAATATGTGTCGCCGTTTGATGTCTAGGTCTGGACCGCTGCGTAAAAAGGAGGGTTTCTGCCCCGTTACTTCTCCGCTGTGTTCTTGTCCCAGTTTGCTTGTCAGCCAAACTGTAACAGTTAATCGAACGGACTTCTTTGTGCAGATGTGAGCGTCCTTAACAACGGTCAATAAGTCCTTGACAGCGGCCTGTCTGTTCTGGATTAACAACGTGTCACGTGTTCTGAATTGACCAATCAGAATCGAGTATTCAACTAAGCCATGTAATAATCTTATATAACGAGACATGAAACTACAAGGGTTCATTGTGTCAAAATAACTCGCTAAATGAGGATTTGAGTTTGACATCCCTGATCTAAAGTGTTACCTAAAGGTATTATTATTATTATATGTGTATGGTGTCCTGAGAGTGGATCTGTGTGCCCCCACCTGTCTCTGCGCCTCCCTCACAGGCAGCAGAAGCGCACTCGTTTTTTTCCCTGTAAGCAATCAGAGAGAGAGCTGGGAGGGAGGATGGAGGTCGGTTTGAGGACACCGCGTAACGATGAAAGTGAATGTTGAATTGACGGAAGATATGGCCAAGAGGAAGTAGATAGATGATGAAAAGAGAGGCTCCAGGACAGAGCCCTGGGGAACACCGGTACTGACTGGGAGCGGCTGTGATTTGAAAGCTTTGAGTTGGAGTGTGGCCAGAGAGATATGATTTAAACCAGTATGATATCTGTATGGTGACAGGAGAGTGGATATTGTTGAACCCCCACCTGTCTCTGCGCCTCCCTCAGCAGAGAGCAGAAGCGCTCGTCCCTCAGCTCGGGGGGTCTTGGGCCTGGGGGGCCTCCAGACGCAGCTTCAGGTCTCGCAGGAAGCTCAGCTCCTCCAGAAGCTGCTTCTGCCGGCTCCTGCAGGCCTGGAGGTCCAGCTCCAGGTCCAGAGAGGTCCGGGTGGGCTGCTCCGCCAGGGAGGAGCGGTACGACTGCTGCTCAGAGAGAGAGAGAGACGTGTGTTCAGATGAGACGCTTTATCACGTGTTAGACCAGAATGAAAACAGTTTTAATGAGGTTAAACAATTATTATTATTAAGCGCTCCTTCAAAATAAAGGTATTACTACAGCTTTTCTTTCAAATAAAGGTATTACTACAGCTTTTCTTTCAAAATAAAGGTATTACTACAGCTTTTCTTTCAAAAAAGGTATTACTACAGCTTTTCTTTCAAAATAAAGGTATTACTACAGCTTTTCTTTCAAAATAAAGGTATTACTACAGCTTTTCTTTCAAAATAAGGTATTACTACAGCTTTTCTTTCAAAATAAAGGTATTACTACAGCTTTTCTTTCAAAATAAAAGGTATTACTACAGCTTTTCTTTCAAAATAAAGGTATTACTACAGCTTTTCTTTCAAAATAAAGGTATTTCTACAGCTTTTCTTTCAAAATAAAGGTATTACTACAGCTTTTTCTTTCAAAATAAAAGGTATTACTACAGCTTTTCTTTCAAAATAAAGGTATTACTACAGCTTTTCTTTCAAAATAAAGGTATTTCTACAGCTTTTCTTTCAAAATAAGGTATTTCTACAGCTTTTCTTTCAAAATAAAGGTATTACTACAGCTTTTCTTTCAAAATAAAGGTATTACTACAGCTTTTCTTTCAAAATAAAGGTATTTCTGGCCGTCGGATAGCTCAGTGGTTACATTTCAGGCATTGTCCTCCTGTTTTAAATGAATATATTTTTTGTCAGGCAGTGAAGTGTTGGATCCAGTGCATTGAGACCCCTCCTCGTCCAGTGGAAACAGAGTTCTGCCTCCTAGAGAAAGAGCAGAGTGTACCTGCTTGTATCTCAGCGTTCTCCTCTCCAGAGTGTTCCTGACAAACGGAGGTTTCTTTGGTAGAGTGGAGCTGTCGCTGTCGCTGCGATACAACTGCAACACACGAACACACAGTTTATATCCAGAGAGACTCATCAACAACAGATCAACAACAGATCAACAACAGATCTCGGTCAGAAAGGCTTCTCTTCTCTGTTTGCTCCGTCTCACTTCTCCACCGTGAAATATGTTTCTTATCTTAAAATCTCTCATACCAAAATATATTTGTATTGCAGAACTACACGAATCACACAAAGACCTATTCTGGATGCACCCGGCGAGTTAAGCTGAGCTCTCTGAAGCAGGTGAGCGTGCACGTGATGTCTGACCCGAGCTCTCTGAAGCAGGTGAGCGTGCACGTGATGCCGTTACTTTGACCTATATGACTGAAACAAACGTCTCACCCTGCAGACGTACTGGCTCCGGGCCCCGGGGAGAAGGTCTGCGACCGGACGATGGTGCTCCCCCTCATGAAGGGAGAGGCGTGGCCCCAGCGGCCCCCCCTCTCTTTGGGCCGGACCCTCACCGGATCGGGGACCAGAGCCTCCGTCATGGTGCCCTTCTCCACCTGCAGACAGAGGAATACATATATATGCAGCTGTGTCTATAACCCCCCCCCCCATCAGCTGTTTCCCTCAGGACGACAGGTTTTTAAGCTGTTCTCAAATCAATTATTACTAATATAAATCATGGGGTTTCAGGAGAACAGCCAGAAGGAGAGAACAGTCCTCCAGGTTGTACATGTTCTCAAAGTGGACCATTCTTTGTTTTCAGAACACTTTCACAGATTATCGTAATGCAAAGTGGTGGAGATGTCCCCAGCGTCCCCAGTATAGAAATGCTCACATATACAAGAAGAAAAAGCAGTCGATCAATCCTAACCATAAATACTACTTAAACATGTCCTCCCTTAAACCAGAAATCCATTTGCTTTCACTCTTCTTCAATGTCCATTCCAAACCTTTGAAATAATAATACCATTTTTTTTTTTTAGAGGCGCCTTTCATAACACCCGAGGACACCTTACAATTCATAACATATTCTAAAATAAGGTTAAAAACAGTAGAACAGGAGAATGACATTGGGCACTACAGTGAGTCTCTGTTTCACGTATAAGACAAATAACAGGTGACCTTTGAACCTGCTCACCTTCACTTTGCCGCTCGGCCCCCTGCTGGTGATGCCCTCTGCACACGGCCCCTCAGTGGGGGGGGGAAAGCGTTGCTGTTGCTGCAGCCGCTGTCCACCGACTCCGCCTGCCAGCTCCTGAGAACACACACACTGTATCACTGACACCCTGCAGGGGGGGGAAGCCTTTCTGTGTTATACACCTGGAGCGGCTGTTACCTCTCTGACGCCTCCCCCTCCTCTGCTGCGCCGCCTCCCCCCCCTCAGCTGGGAGCTGTTGCGTGACAGCAGGGCCTCCTGTAACGTCAGAGGAACTGTCAGACATTCCTCACACACACATCTGCAGGTGTGTGTGTGTCTTTTTACCGCTTTCATTTATTGTTATGTCATGGAGGTTACACACACACACACACACACACACACACACACACACACACCACACACACACACACACACACACACACACACACACACACACACACACACACACACACACACACACACACCACACACACACACACACACACACACACACACACACACACACACACACACACACACACACACACACACACACACCACACACACACACACACACAACACACACACACACACACACACACACACACACACACACACACACACACACACACAACACACACACACACACACACACACACACACACACAACACACACACACACACACACACACACACACACACACACACCCACCTGTCCTCTCTCTACGAGCTGCAGGTGTGATTTACTGTTTAATGGAAATAATGATCAGGTATTAAATGCTCCACTCTCTATGGCGTTGTTCCAGCGGAGGTGTGTGTGTGTGTGTGTGTTGTGTGTGTGTGTGTGCGCGTGTGTACCTGGTTCTCTGTGTGTCTGCGCTGGCTCTTCTCCGCCCCGCTCAGCATGGTCACCCTCAGCCAATGGTAAATCATCTCCACCCCCCCCTCACACTCAGAGAGCCCAGCTGAGCCGAGCCCTGCAGGATCACAGGAAAATAGAACAGATATTTTAAAACAAATGTATATAAAGAGGTCCGACACATTGTAAGTGATAGGCTAAGGGGCGGGACATGTTTTATTCCAATTCTATTTCAATGTAAATACTGCTATGTTTTACTATATTTTTTAATGTCATTATATTTTTCTTAGAAAAATCTCCCTGGTCCCCGGCTTGAGCTTCAATCTCAGGATCCATGTATTTGTGATCCTCTCCAGAATGGAAGTAGTCAAAATCTAAAAAATCTGACTTTTTCTAAAAAATCTGACTTTTTCTCAAAATCTAAAAAATCTGACTTTTTCTAAAAAATCTAAAAAATCTGACTTTTTCTCAAAATCTAAAAATCTGACTTTTTCTCAAAATCTAAAAATCTGACTTTTTCACACAAATCTAAAAAATGCTGACTTTTCTCAAAAATCTTAAAAAATTTGACTTTTTCACAAAAATCTCAAAAAATTTGACTTTTTCACAAAATCTCAAAAAAATTGACTTATTCGCAAAATCTCAAAATTCTGACTTTTTCTCAGAATCTCAAAATTCTGACTTTTTCTCAAAATCTCAAAATTCTGACTTTTTCTGAATACTTAAATGTTAATAATCCCTGGTCCCCGCTTGAGCTTCAATCTCAGGATCCATGTATCTGTGATCCTCTCCAGAATGGAAGTAGTCATCACATACAGAGCATCAACTAGTTCCTGAACAGTGTCCTTCACATGCTGATATCCAAGAGAGGGAGTTACACAGTCACAAGATGGAGGAATAGAAAGCAGTATTCAATGTTTACTTCAGATTAGCTCCACGTCAGAAATGAGCATGCTTGTCATATGTCTATCTCCATAGAGGCTGAATCATCATGTTAATCACATAGCTATCATATGCCTCAAACAGTCCTGATGCTCTTCTAGGTAATCACACATCCTGTCATGTTCACAGCTACAGTTGGGTCTGCACCATGACATCAAGCTGAATTCCTCATACGTGCCAACCTACCTGGTGATAAACCTGTTTCTGATTCTGATATTATTGCTACCTCAATCAGTAGTACCTCATTCAACCTCACTTCAAAACGATTCCCTTTACATATCCCCCCCGTCCCCGTCCCCCCCTCCTCACCAGGGTCTCCTCCTGGCTCTCGCCCCCCAGAGAGCAGACGCTGATCTGCAGGAAGCTGGCGGTCAGAGCGCCGCTGGAGACGGGGATCCGGAAGCCTTCGTTAAAGTTCAGGATGTTCTGAGGGTCCAGAGCGGAGCAGCAGTAGAAACAGGACCGAGCCGAGTCCAGAGGGAGGAGCTGCACCTTCACATACCTGAGGGGGGGGGGTCATACGGTCAGCATGGGGGTTAAAGGTCTCCTGTTATACTGTTTTTAGGCATATATTATAGGTCCAGAGATCATTCTTCTCCTCTGTGGACATGTTTACTAATCAGATCTGAAAGCACTCACACTTTGAACCCCTCTCTGACCACGCAGCGGTTCAGGTTCTTCAGCTGCAGGAGGTGGAGCCGCAGAGACTGAGAGGACAGCTCCCAGCTGAGGACAGGAAGTACAGACAGGGAGTGAATACAGCACACAAACCAAAAAGAATAATATTTATTTTTTTAAGATATTTAAATGTATAAAAAAATAAAATAATAATACATACAAAAAATTAAGTAAAAATTATTATAATAATACATAAAAAATGTAAAAGTAATAATAGAATAAAAATGCAATAATAATAAAACAAATAAATAATAATTAAATAAATAAATAATAATTAAATATAATTAATAATAATAACAAATAATTACAAATAAAATAATTAAAATAATCATCCTCACAGCAGTCCCAGGTGGATCTGTGTGGGCTCGCTCACAGACGTCAGATCTTTAATAAAAGAAATCTCATCGGACTCCTCCGTCCTGTTAGAGGAGACAACAACAACAACAACAACAACAACAACAATATGTTATTCTGTTTCATGGGAAGCTGTTTTTCTTTAAAGCCATTTAAAAAATGTGATATTTGATCTGTGTGCCCCCCAAAGCTCCTGAAGGTTACTTTAAGGTACAGGTGTCTTTGAGGTACAGGTGTCTCTAAGGTACAGGTGTCTCTAAGGTACAGGTGTCTTGTCTTTAAGGTACAGGTGTCTCTAAGGTACAGGTGTCTCTAAGGTACAGGTGTCTCTAAGGTACAGGTGTCTCTAAGGTACAGGTGTCTCTAAGGTACAGGTGTCTTTAAGGTACAGGTGTCTTTAAGGTACAGGTGTCTCTAAGGTACAGGTGTCTTGTCTTTAAGGTACAGGTGTCTTGTCTCTAAGGTACAGGAGTCTTTAAGGTACAGGTGTGTTTAAGGTACAGGTGTCTCTAAGGTACAAGTGTCTTTGAGGTACAGGTGTCTCTAAGGTACAAGTGTCTTTGAGGTACAGGTGTCTCTAAGGTACAGGTGTCTTTAAGGTACAGGTGTCTCTAAGGTACAGGTGTCTTTGAGGTACAGGTGTCTCTAAGGTACAGGTGTCTTTAAGGTACAGGTGTCTTTAAGGTACAGGTGTCATTAAGGTACAGGTGTCTTGTCTTTAAGGTACAGGTGTCTTGTCTTTGAGGTACAGGTGTCTCTAAGGTACAGGTGTCTTTAAGGTACAGGTGTCTCTAAGGTACAGGTGTCTTTAAGGTACAGGTGTCTTTAAGGTACAGGTGTCTTTGAGGTACAGGTGTCTTTGAGGTACAGGTGTCTTTGAGGTACAGGTGTCTTTAAGGTACAGGTGTCTTTAAGGTACAGGTCTCTTTAAGGTACAGGTGTGTTTAAGGTACAGGTGTCTCTAAGGTACAGGTGTCTTTGAGGTACAGGTGTCTTTGAGGTACAGGTGTCTTTGAGGTACAGGTGTCTTGTCTCTAAGGTACAGGTGTCTCTGAGGTACAGGTGTCTTTGAGGTACAGGTGTCTTTGAGGTACAGGTGTCTTGTCTCTAAGGTACAGGTGTCTCTAAGGTACAGGTGTCTTGTCTCTAAAGTACAGGTGTCTCTAAGGTACAGGTGTCTTGTCTTTAAGGTACAGGTGTCTCAAAGGTACAGGTGTCTCAAAGGTACAGGTGTCTTTAAGGTACAGGTGTCTTGTCTCTAAGGTACATGTGTCTCTAAGGTACAGGTGTCTCAAAGGTACAGGTGTCTTTGAGGTACAGGTGTCTCTAAGGTACAGGTGTCTCAAAGGTACAGGTGTCTTTAAGGTACAGGTGTCTTGTCTCTAAGGTACAGGTGTCTTTAAGGTACAGGTGTCTCAAAGGTACAGGTGTCTCTAAGGTACAGGTGTCTTGTCTCTAAGGTACAGGTGTCTCTAAGGTACAGGTGTCTTTGAGGTAAAGGTGTGTCTAAGGTACAGGTGTCTTTGAGGTACAGGTGTCTTTAAGGTACAGGTGTCTCTAAGGTACAGGTGTCTTTGAGGTACAGGTGTCTTTGAGGTACAGGTGTCTTTGAGGTACAGGTGTCTTTAAGGTACAGGTGTCTTTAAGGTACAGGTGTCTTTAAGGTACAGGTGTCTCTAAGGTACAGGTGTGTCTAAGGTACAGGTGTGTTTAAGGTACAGGTGTCTTTAAGGTACAGGTGTCTTTAAGGTACAGGTGTCTTTAAGGTAAAGGTGTGTTTAAGGTACAGGTGTCTCTAAGGTACAGGTGTCTTTAAGGTACAGGTGTCTTTAAGGTACAGGTGTCTTTAAGGTAAAGGTGTGTTTAAGGTACAGGTGTCTCTAAGGTACAGGTGTCTTTGAGGTACAGGTGTCTTTGAGGTACAGGTGTCTTTAAGGTACAGGTGTCTTTAAGGTACAGGTGTCTTTAAGGTACAGGTGTCTCTAAGGTACAGGTGTCTTTGAGGTACAGGTGTCTTTGAGGTACAGGTGTCTTTAAGGTACAGGTGTCTCTAAGGTACAGGTGTCTTTAAGGTACAGGTGTCTTTAAGGTAAAGGTGTGTTTAAGGTACAGGTGTCTCTAAGGTACAGGTGTCTTTGAGGTACAGGTGTCTTTGAGGTACAGGTGTCTTTAAGGTACAGGTGTCTCTAAGGTACAGGTGTCTCTAAGGTACAGGTGTGTCTAAGGTACAGGTGTCTTTAAGGTACAGGTGTCTCTAAGGTACAGGTGTCTTTAAGGTACAGGTGTCTTTAAGGTAAAGGTGTGTTTAAGGTACAGGTGTCTCTAAGGTACAGGTGTCTTTGAGGTACAGGTGTCTTTGAGGTACAGGTGTCTTTAAGGTACAGGTGTCTTTAAGGTACAGGTGTCTTTAAGGTACAGGTGTCTCTAAGGTACAGGTGTGTCTAAGGTACAGGTGTCTTTAAGGTACAGGTGTCTTTAAGGTACAGGTGTCTTTAAGGTACAGGTGTCTTTAAGGTAAAGGTGTGTCTAAGGTACAGGTGTCTTTGAGGTACAGGTGTCTCTAAGGTACAGGTGTCTCTAAGGTACAGGTGTCTTGTCTCTAAGGTACAGGTGTCTTTAAGTACAGGTGTGTCTCTCACCTGCGCCCCCAGGCCTCGAACACCCCGCTGTCTGTAGCCAGAGCTTCTTCAGAGACGGAGACCCTCCTCGCTCTGCGGACGCTCCGGTTGGCACTGTTCCCCCGCAGAGTCACTCCTGGGGGGTCAGAGGGTCAGAGGGTCAGAGGGTCAGAGGGTCAGAGGGTCAGAGGTCAGAGGGTCAGCAGGAATCAGACAGACATCCTGACTGTTACATCTTACCATCGGCTCTAAAGCTTCCTGTCTCTCAACACAAGATCCCATCATTAAAGGATTAAATACATGTCATTCATTAATAAAAGACAATCATAATAAATAATAATAGAAAAATAATATTAATATAAAAAAATACTAATAATCATAAGAACAAAATAAAAGTGAATGTTTTTAACCAAGACAATAAAATAAGAAAATCTAAATAGGTGTTTCTGGGAATAGCAAAACGTTTATTTTTGGTCATTTCTGTATAGCTTGTAGCTCCTACTCCTACCTGTGGTTCCTGTGGGGGGGCCGACGGCGTCCCTCAGCCCCTCCAGAAGCCCCCGCCCCCCGCCTGCTCCATGTACTCCTCAGTCATCTGCGTCAGGGGGCAGTCGGGGGGGGGAGGTAGGGCGTGTCCATGGGGGAGCCGGGGGGCGAGAGGGAGGAGAGCGAGGAGCGAGAGGAGAGAGAGGCCAGAGACTGGGGGGGGTCGTGGGAGCGCTTGTTTTTACTATGGGAGGGGGGGTCCGCCTGCAGCAGGTAGCGCAGGTGAGGCTCCTCCCCCGCGCCCCCCTCGTACTGAGGGAAGCCGTAGATGTCGCTGAAGCTGATGGAGCTCAGGGACCCCCGGCTGGAGGCCAGAGACCCCCGACTCGAGGCTAAAGACCCCCGACTGCTGCTGGAGGACACCGTGAGGAGCTGGCCGACATGCTGGGGGGACAATGTATATAAAAATAGGTTAGTATGTACAGATGTGTGCATACGTTATATCACTGTGTGCCGTCGTACAGGTTTATACTACAGTCTGTCTGTCTGTCTGTCTGTCTGTCTGTCTGTCTGTGTGTGTGTGTGTGTGTCTGTCTGTGTGTGTGAGTTTCTGAGTGAGGGAGTGTGTGTGTGTGTGTGTGCGTGTGCATTTCTGTGTGTGTGTGTGTGTGTGTGCGTGTCTGTCTGTCTGTGTGTGTGTGCGTGTGTGTGTGTGTCTGTGTGTCTGTGTGTGTGCGTGTGTGTGTGTCTGTGTGTCTGTGTGTCTGTGTGTGTGTGTGTGTGTCTGTGTCTGTGTGTGTGGTGTGTGTGTGTGTGTGTGTGTGTGTGTTTCTGAGTGAGGGAGTGTGTGTGTGTGACCTCTTCAGCTGTGAGTGCAGGTAGGTGGTGATGCGTGTGGCCTCTCCAGCTGCCTCAGCAGAGCGTTCCTCTTCTCCTGCTGCAGGATCCTGAGAGAACAAGTTAGATTAAAGTGAAATAAGATTTATTAAAAACCACGTAATATTTCATTAAAGTTATAACATATAATGCTAACTTCAGGGTCAGCTGTAACTAGAAAGTTAAACAAATTATAAAAACTCGCAGTCAATTACGTCATAAAAAAAGTCAAAGTTGCAAAAAAATATTGTAAAAAGTCAGAAAAAAAGTTACAGTATGCATTTAAAATGTAAAGTATGTAATGGAAAAGGCATAGTTTATTTAATTAAACAAATCATCAGAAACCTCCTTCTCTCCCCTCTGATTCTCTCCCTGAGTCTGTTCATTTCTCTGTACTATCCTTGTCTTTTATTCTGCTGCAACGCAAACATTTCCCAAATTGGGATCAATAAAGTACTTCTTATCTAAAGCCCGCCCCCTCTCACCTCTGATTGGCCCCCTGGCTACCTGGCTCTGTTAACCCCGCCCCCTCACCTCTGATTGGCCCCCTGGCTACCTGGCTCTGTTAACCCCGCCCCCTCTCACCTCTGATTGGCCCCTGGCTACCTGGCTCTGTTAACCCCGCCCCCTCTCACCTCTGATTGGCCCCCTGGCTACCTGGCTCTGTTAACCCCACCCCCTCTCACCTCTGATTGGCACCCTGGCTACCTGGCTCTGTTAACCCCGCCCCCTCTCACCTCTGATTGGCACCCTGGCTACCTGGCTCTGTTAACCCGCCCCCTCTCACCTCTGATTGGCACCCTGGCTACCTGGCTCTGTTAACCCCGCCCCCTCTCACCTCTGATTGGCACCCTGGCTACCTGGCTCTGTTAACCCCGCCCCCTCTCACCTCTGATTGGCCCCCTGGCTACCTGGCTCTGTTAACCCCGCCCCCTCTCACCTCTGATTGGCACCCTGGCTACCTGGCTCTGTTAACCCCGCCCCCTCTCACCTCTGATTGGCCCCCTGGCTACCTGGCTCTGTTAACCCTGCCCCTCTCACCTCTGATTGGCCCCCTGGCTACCTGGCTCTGTTAACCCCGCCCCCTCTCATCTGATTGGCACCCTGGCTACCTGGCTCTGTTAACCCCGCCCCCTCTCACCTCTGATTGGCCCCCTGGCTACCTGGCTCTGTTAACCCCGCCCCCTCTCACCTCTGATTGGCCCCTGGCTCTGGCTGCTGTTGGCTCTCTGCACCTCCCCCTCCAGACGCCCTCTCTCCTCCTCCAGCTGCAGCAGGGTTTCGGGGCAGATCTGCTGCCGGATCACCTCCTCCAGCTCCTGCAGCAGCGCCTCCTTCTCCCTCAGCAGCTGCAGGAAGTCCCGGTCCCGGTCCGCCTCCACTCGACCCGACCAGGAGTCAGAGTCCAGCTGAGCGAGCTGGTGCTGGACGCTCTGCACCCTGAGGGGGGGGGGGGACACGGGTTAGGGGTAATATTACAACCCTTTAGTTCCACCTGAGGAGTAATCCACCAGCTACCCTGCAGTATACAAAGTCATTCAAACTAGCTGCACCTTTACCAGCTTTGAGAACACTTTCATGATCAATCATTATAAAACATATCATATATATTATTCTGAAATGGACCAATCTGCACAATGACTACTTTTACTGTCGCTACTTTCACTATATTTTGATGAGAATACTTTTCTACTTTCACTTGAGGAACATTTTGAATGCAGGACTTTTACTGTAACAGAGTATTCCTACACTCTGGTACTTCTACTTTTACTCAAGTACAAGATCTGAGTACTTCTACTTTTACTCAAGTACAAGATCTGAGTACTTCTACTTTTACTCAAGTACAAATCTGAGTACTTCTACTTTTACTCAAGTACAAGACCTGAGTACTTCTACTTTTACTCAAGTACAAGATCTGAGTACTTCTACTCTTACACACACACACACACTCACTTCTTCTTGGCCTCCTCATACTGCCAGTTAACTTTCACTTTGTCCACCAGGTGTGAGGAGTCCTGGGAGCCGTACTGAAACACAGAGGAGACAGTTCAATGAGAAGAAGAGACATGAGAAGAGGGGACACATGTTGATGTAGAAGAGACATGAAGAAGAGGGGACACATGTTGATGTAGAAGAGACATGAAGAAGAGGGGACACATGTTGATGTAGAAGAGACATGAAGAAGAGGGGACACATGTTGATGAAGAAGAGACATGAAGAAGAGGGGACACATGTTGATGTAGAAGAGACATGAAGAAGAGGGGACACATGTTGATGTAGAAGAGACATGAAGAAGAGGGGACACATGTTGATGTAGAAGAGACATGAAGAAGAGGGGACACATGTTGATGTAGAAGAGACATGGAGAAGAGGGGACACATGTTGATGAAGAAGAGACATGAAGAAGAGGGGACACATGTTGATGAAGAAGAGACATGAAGAAGAGGGGACACATGTTGATGAAGAAGAGACATGAAGAAGAGGGGACACATGTTGATGTAGAAGAGACATGAAGAAGAGGGGACACATGTTGATGTAGAAGAGACATGAAGAAGAGGGGACACATGTTGATGTAGAAGAGACATGAAGAAGAGGGGACACATGTTGATGAAGAAGAGACATGAGAAGAGGAGTTTGCACAATAGGAGACCCCTAAAACCTTTCTCGTCCCCCTGTAGCCTACATTGTTCCTAATAAAGGTATTGAGGTGTTTGGTCAGTGTGTGTCACCTCTCCGATGAGGTCGGTCTGACAGCCGGTGTCACAGAACTGCAGCTCCGATCCTCCGGCGTTCCCGGCGTTCCCGACCTCTCCGGAGTTCTGGAAGTTCACCGTCAGCTTCGCAAGGCACTGTGGGAGGACAGAAAGAACACATTTGTATATATTAAAATACACAAAATCATCTTCAAAATCACCTCAGGGCTGCGAATAATCAAGATTTTCAAAAAACACAATTTCTTAAATGAAGTTTTCGTTGGGTGAAATGTCATTGTTTTGACCCCTTAGGGCCACCGTACGTTTGATCAATGTATATAGAGTTTATTGCACAAAAGATATCTTTAATATCAATTTCTTTGATTTAAAAGTTGGAAAAAATCCCAAATGATTGTTTTCTTAAATAACGTTTTTGTGGTTTGATTATTGTATTGTTAAATATTGTTGTTTTGACCCTCAGGGCCACCGTACTAACAAAATGTATTACCCTTATTAAGATAGTAGCCTATGAACTCAACAGTTAAAAACATATCATCTCTAAAATGTCTTCATCAAAGTGGAACAAAGTCAAATCATGTTTTAACAGATTAATTTAAAGTGCGTCACGTCGACAGGAACCTCCTCCTGATGATTCCCCGTCTCTTTGTTTATTTAGAATAACTTTTCACTGCATGACATGAAGCTGACTAAACGCTGGACTCTGACTCAGACGACTGGAAATGATTCACTAAAATAAGAACCTGACATTCTGCAGAACAGACACCAGAGGGCAGCAGAGGATATTACAACTACAGGACCCAGGCGGGAAGAATGAACTATAGAATCCATAATCAATCAGAAAATGCATGTGTGGATGCAGATCAAAATAAGCATCCTTGAATACATTTTAAATGAATTTGTGACTTTTTTCTCAAAGAATATCCAGGTTGTGTAGTAACGTGAGTATTCTTTGTAACAGTATGGTTGACCCGTATCTCGGAGAGTATCCAGGTGTGTTGCGGTGCTTCCTGTAGAGTCGTACCTGGATGAGGTCCTGCCTCTCCTTCTCGCCCGTGCTGATGAACTTCTTGAGGCTTCGCAGCTCGCTGAAGATCGCCTGAGCCTCGTCCAGCTTGTAGTTCGTCTGACTGCAAGACATCTTCCTGTCGATCCTCACACACACACACACACACACACACACACACACACACACACACACACACACACAACACACACACACACACACACACACACACACACACACACCACACACACACACACACACACACACACACACACACACACACACACACACACACACACACCACACACACACACACACACACACACACACACACACACACACACACACACACACACACACACACACACACACACACACCACACACACACACACACACACACACAACACACACACAACACACACACACACACACACACACACACACAAAAGTTAATTCATTTATCATATAAGTTATCCAGAATACAAATATACAAATATATACACAAATATGTATAAGGATATTATGTATGTGTATAAATGTCTGAAGTCGGTGTAAAAGGGAGAGATGACAGGAAGGGAATTATGTGTTATCATTTATTTATTAATATTATTGTGTAAGTAATGTATAACTGTATTTTTTTATTATTATTTTTTATCCAAATAATAAATAGTTTTTATTATTATTATTATTATTATTTGTATTGAATTTTTACTGATGGTGCATGTGACACAGAGAGAGAGAGAGAGAGAGAGAGAGAGAGAGAGAGAGAGAGAGAGAGAGAGAGAGAGAACCATCATCTGCTTGTTTAAAATGCTGCCTTCAAAGACCTATGCTAGAATCTCTATGGTGGCCCTGAAGGTTCAAACAATACCACATTTCACAAACACTATTTTTTTTCTTACAGGTGTATATCAGTATGTAGTGTCTCTACTTTAAAGAGTCCTCTCCTGCTGATGTTCAGGTGTATATCACTATGTAGTGTCTCTACTTAAAGAGTCCTCTCCTGCTGATGTTCAGGTGTATATCAGTATGTAGTGTCTCTACTTTAAAGAGTCCTCTCCTGCTGATGTTCAGGTGTATATCAGTATGTAGTGTCTCTACTTTAAAGAGTCCTCTCCTGCTGATGTTCAGGTGTATATCAGTATGTAGTGTCTCTACTTAAAAGTCCTCTCCTGCTGATGTTCAGGTGTATATCAGTATGTAGTGTCTCTACTTTAAAGAGTCCTCTCCTGCTGATGTTCAGGTGTATATCAGTATGTAGTGTCTCTACTTTAAAGAGTCCTCTCCTGCTGATGATCAGGTGTATATCAGTATGTAGTGTCTCTACTTTAAAGAGTCCTCTGCTGATGTTCAGGTGTATATCAGTATGTAGTGTCTCTACTTTAAAGAGTCCTCTCCTGCTGATGTTCAGGTGTATATCAGTATGTAGTGTCTCTACTTTAAAGAGTCCTCTCCTGCTGATGTTCAGGTGAATATCAGTATGTAGTGTCTCTACTTTAAAGAGTCCTCTCCAGCTGATGTCCAGGTGTATATCAGTATGTAGTGTCTCTACTTTAAAGAGTCCTCTCCTGCTGATGTTCAGGTGTATATCAGTATGTAGTGTCTCTACTTTAAAGAGTCCTCTCCTGCTGATGTCCAGGTGTATATCAGTATGTAGTGTCTCTACTTTAAAGAGTCCTCTCCTGCTGATGTTCAGGTGTGTATCAGTATGTAGTGTCTCTACTTTAAAGAGTCCTCTCCTGCTGATGTTCAGGTGTGTATCAGTATGTAGTGTCTCTACTTTAAAGAGTCCTCTCCAACCAGTTTAGAGATGTCCCGCCCCTAAGCCTATCACGTACAATGTATTGGAGCGCTAGCCAATAGGAGCGCAAGAGTGTTCGATAGTGATGTCACTGTGTTCCTGAAGTAAACAAAGGAATCCAATGAATTGAGGTTGTGGTATGTTTAATATATTTTTTTTTATTATACAAACTAATTGTGTGTAAAGAATAAGGCTTTCACCTTGCATCACATGTTTTATGTTTAACCTAAGAGAGGGAGGGGTTTCTTTCTGTCGTCAGGAGTCTACGTTTTGAGTTGGAGAAAAAAAAATGGGCCAAAAATAAAAAATCTAATGTAAGAATTCCTGCAGAAATATGAAATCAAATCTGCTCTCCTGCTTTAAGGTGAGTCTGCCTGTATATTTCAATGTGTGTGTGTGTGTATGTGTGTGTGTGTGTGTGTGTGTGTGTGTGTGTGTGTGTGTGTGTGTGTGTGTGTGTGTGTGTGTGTGTGTGTGTGTGTGTGTGTGTCCCGCCCTCACCACAGCCTCCCCTTCAACAGCAGCTTCTGTTCATCAGAGACCCTCCCCTTCCTCCTCCTCTTCCTCCCTAAACAGGCTCTGCTTTGTCCCCCCCCCCCCCCCTGCCCCCCCTCACCTCCACCCATCAGCAGGGCGGAGAGTTATACGCTCAAAAAAAATACACCACCACCCCCCCCCCCCCCCCTCAGTACCTGCTGAATGAAACCCCACCCTGTACTGTAGAAATCACATTTTTACATATTCTCTCAGGAGTATGTGAGCATGTTGGAGTGCCCTTTAATCTGAGAGAGGATATCCACACGTGGTTCCTGTTCATTTATCAATTCAACGTCACAGAATATCCAAGATTTCTATGTGCGATCTAAAACTTGAAGTGAAGAGAATATCCATGTGATTTCTCATGAACCCATATGAGAGGAGTGCTACCCCTTTCTACCTCTCCTAAGGGAGTGCCTGCACGTAGACACCTTAGTTTAGCTGCTATAGGCTTGACTGTCTGTCTGTACCTGTGTACTCTCATGTTCCCAATAACCCAGCTTCCCCTACATTTATTTTTGGTGTCTATCTACGCCGGGACCCTGAGTCGTGGATCCTCTATC
>JAAOOA010001824.1:17500-89206 GCA_012861695.1 Trematomus loennbergii | reverse complement strand
GCGTCACTCTTTAGTGTCCCTGGTCTCCCAGCTGTGTGCGTCACTCTTTAGTGTCCCCTGGTCTCCCAGCTGTGTGCGTCACTCTTTAGTGTCCCCTGGTCTCCCAGCTGTGTGCGTCACTCTTTAGTGTCCCTGGTCTGCCAGCTGTGTGCGTCACTCTTTAGTGTCCCTGGTCTCCCAGCTGTGTGCGTCACTCTTTAGTGACATTAACTCCATATCAAGTCTAACCTGCTGATTTCATTCAGAAAGCTTCCTCTCTGTCTGACCTGAGATCCTTCATGATCCTGAGATCCCCCCCCCCCCCTCAGCGGCTAGGAAGATAATATGCCTCCGTGATCATGGCTGTTTATTGTCTGTTTATTCACGGAAATAAAAGTGGATTGTTCCTAATGATTCAATAAAGATGAGCGGTTAAAGCCGGTGTGTGGTGATTCACTTAATCGTCCGTGGGGACATTATCCCGTTAGCAGCTGACGTCTCCATTGTCGCCGGCTTTATTAAAAATCTTTGTTATGGTGCGGCTCAATCAGCGGTCAGGCCTGAATAAGTGCCGCTGCCTCACATCCACGGAAACATCAGGCGCCCTCATTTACATATCTGAGGTTTTATTAATTCATAACGTCTCAGATTCATAAAGGAGGTCGGCTGACAAGAGCTAACAGGTGGAGACGGGGAGAGGAGATATTTCAGAGGCGTTTCAACAAGTGAACACGTCGACAGATAAAAGTGTGTATTTAGACCTGGAGAAAGACTTTCAATACATTTGCAAGTTTTTTTATAATCCAAAATAAACACGCTGCAGTTTCAGGAAGGATGCAGACATGAAAACTCAAAGGTTCCACATGAAGAAACCTCTCCAGCAACTTGACAACATGTGCAGCTTTTAGAGAACATTCAGCACCTTGAGGAGACATGCGCAGCGTTACTAAAAGCTGCAGAAACCAAACGCTGCAAATTACAAAACGCAGGCCAAATAGACTTTGATGTTTACACATATAAGTGCAACTATAACCAGCCCTGAGAGATTTATATATAAAACCCAACTAATGGGAAAGTCTGCGTGCGTACAAAGACGGCCGATTAGCAGCAGCATACAAAGTGCCGTGGTGTACACCATATCCTCATCCAGTAACAACACGTCATGCACAATGGGACACAGGAACCAGACTCTTTAGGCGCTGTCAGAGGCATTCATGTAAAGCAGTGGCGAACCGTGTCTATCACAACTGGACCTTCAGTAGACACGGTATCCACCCCCCGCCCACGCCGTTATGATGTCCGTCTTTTCACTGAATGGTCGTCTTGTAAAGGGTACTGACAACAGCTCCGCAACAACATCATCTTCACCTGTTGCCATTTCAACTCTAAAACAATACAACGGCAAATGAAGTGCTTCGTGGCATTTCTCTGGATCCTCTGTCTCTCTCCAGTGAACTACCGGGCCTTCTAGATCAGGGTTCCCAACTTTATTGTGCCAAGGACCAGTAGATACATTAAAAAAAATCGCGGACCGGTTGTCAATTTTAACTGATTTTAATATTTACTCACCACCAGCAGGAAGCAACAGAGGCTAATGGTATGTAACAGCCTGAACAAATACTAGAACAATATGCATCCAAAACATATTAACAAAGTTTAAAAAAGAACCGTGTTGTTTTTTAGTTTTTCGGAAAACCAAAAAAACCGACGTTATTCAGTTTTAAACCAAAACGGAAAACAGATAAATTAACGTTTTGGTTTTGTTTGTATGATTTACAGATAATCAGTGAATGCTGGGAAAACGAGGAGAAGCCGCATTATGAAGGAGATGTCCGGTCGCCTGTGTGTGTGTGTGTTGTGTGTGTGTGTGTGTGTGTGTGTGTGTGTGTGTGTGTGTGACACTGGCATTTGTTTTCAGAAGATATTATGATAGTGTCGTTCGTTCCGGTGCACTCCGACAGCATTTAGCACTACATCGAGATAAGATTAACCTAATTTATTTTGGAACAGCCGCATATATGGAGTTAGCCATATGTGTGTAAATTACTGTTCATAAACATTTGAAAACAATGCCGGTGTCGGACAGACACACAAACACACCGAACACAAGAGCTGAGCAGAGCACATACACACACATCATGCGCCTTGGTGACTGACTGGACATCTCCTTCATAAAACTAATAAGGGGGAGTAATCGGGCAGTTCGATGTGTGTAGAGGTGTGTGTAGACTGAGGTGTGTGTAGAGGTGTGTGGTGTGTGTGGTTAACACGTAGCAGCCTGCAGTCACTCTTAAGCTGTTCTGATGAAGTTAAACACAGTCATACTGGTGCTGCACTTCTCAGAGGCGGAGTATACGTCCCGCTGCCTCCTGATGCTGCAGCCATTTCATGAAGTGAAGGAGGTTTTCCTTCTATAAAGCAGCTGCGGGCAGCAGATACCGTGAGAGTCCCGGACATGAATCATAGATCAAGGCAGACTGGTTTACTCTCCTGTTTTGCCAATCCGGTGCTTAACAGATATAGCTCTACACCCCTGCCGACATGTCCTTAAAATTAAGTCCGAGTTGAAATATATCTCAAATAATGTATGCACCACCATTTCCCCACATAAACATAACAGTCTGCAATCAAACGGTTGTCTCCTGTGCGCTCCTCTTCCTACTTGGCGCACCGGTAACATTCTCGTGCGCACGAGAGGCTGAGACCTTAGGCTGAGCCGCCGAATCCCTCGCAACATCATAAAAGCCATTTTCAACGTTTTCTGGTGAAAGATTGGAGTACTGGATGAAATAATATGATTGTGGCATAGGTGCGCAAATTAAACAGTTTTTGAAAAAATATTATGATAAAATATTTTTTATATTTATAATTCTGCAAATATTACGATAAACTCACAGCTATTTCGCGGCCCGGCAGTAACACCTCTGCGGCCCGGTACCGGTCGCGGACGGGGTTGGGAACCCCTGTTCTAGAGCACCTGGAACCCAGGGAAGCTCTGAGAGAACACGCCCATTGGCTACAAATCAATATCTGATTGGTTGATCAAACTGTCAATCCAAACGCTCTCATTCAGTGTGAGGGCCGGGCCTTCTATCAAGGATATAGAATACCTGGTTAAAGGATATTCTACCCAGAGACCCAGAACAACATCTGATTGGTCGCATTTAGTTTCTAACACAAAACCACTGAAATGCGTCTGCATGGACCGAGAAGGAGAAACAAATCAACGTAACACTGTGATATTACAGATCAGCAACACATACCATTTTCATTTATTCATTTTAGTTACATTTTAAATTAGACCAGTGAGGAAACTCTCCCTGGTCCCCGGCTTGATCTTCAATCTCAGGATCCATGTATCTTGTGATCCTCTCCAGAATGGAAGGAGTCATACATCCAGAGCATCAACTAGTTCCTGAACAGTGTCCTTCACATGCTGATATCCAAGAGAGGAGAGTTACACAGTCACAAGATGGAGGAATACAGGTTCTTGTCGATACAGGTTCTTGTCGGTAATCATACATCCTGTCATGTTCAAAATACTCAGTTTTTCTGAAAAATTCTGACTTTTTCAAATTCTGACTTTTTCTCAAATTCGGATTTTTTCTCAAATTTGGATTTTTTTCTCAAAATCTCAAAATTCGGATTTTTCTCAAAATCTCAAAATTCTGACTTTCTATCTAAATTCTGACTTTTTCTCAAAATGTTGTTTTTTTCCTAAAATATCAGAAATTTTCCTCAAAAATCAGACATTTTCCTCAAAAATCTGACTTTTTCCTCAAAAATCTGAATTTGTCCTCAAAATCTGACTTTTTCTCAAATTTAAAAAATATGACTTTTTCTCAAAATCTAAAAAATATGACTTTTTCTTAACTTAAAATGTTAATAATCCTGGTCCCCGGCTTGAGCTTCAATCTCAGGATCCATGTATTTGTGATCCTCTCCAGAATGGAAGTAGTCTCACATAAAGAGCATCAACTAGTTCCTGAACAGTGTCCTTCACATGCTGATATCCAAGAGAGGGAGTTACACAGTCACAAGATGGAGGAATAGAAAGCAGTATTCAATGTTTACTTCAGATTAGCTCCACGTCAGAAATGAGCATGCTTGTCATATGTCTATCTCCATAGAGGCTGAATCATCATGTTAATCACATAGCTATCATATGCCTCAACAGTCCTGATGCTCTTCTAGGTAATCACACATCCTGTCATGTTCACAGCTACAGTTGGGATACCTTTGTTAGCATGTTGCTCTCAGACTGGAAGAGGACGTTCAGGATTTTCCCACATTTCTTCAGGAAAGTTCAACTCCCCCAAAAGATCTTGACAAAATAACAGAGCAACGTGGTGATGCAGATCTGCAGGCGGGGTGTGACTGACACGACCCCTGCAGATTGCCGATGCCCAGATGTGAGTCTGAGAGTGAAGCGGCCCCTCTTTGTTTCTCGACTCGGCCCCGCACAGGTGGTGTCCGAGCCAATGTGAAATGAACAATCAGAAAGAGATGAGAGCGGCTGAGACTCCTGCGCTCCCTGAATGTCACACGAATAATTCCTTTGCAAACATCACCTGATGATCCGAGCGGCTTTTATTATTTAGTGATGCATCGTCTTCATACAGAGGCGCGCTTTTGTTAGGCTCTGAAGGATGGAGATGAAGCGGACATCTGACAGGAAGTCATCTCAGAAAGAGTGTGCAGGTGAAATGAATCGAGTGGATGTTTGTTGTTGCTATACGACCCAGGTGTGACTTTATACACGAGATATTACATGCAAAACTTGATTTGTGAGTTGACTGAGGAGTTTATTTGACCAGCTTTTGTGTCCGTAGATTTCTCCTAGATTACGTTACGCCTCATTTGCATTAAATCATAGTCAGAAGACTTGATGTCAGTATGAAGCGGGAAGATTCATGATCTGTGGTTACATTTTTTATATATTCTACGGTGCGTCACTCTTTAGTGTCCCCTGGTCTCCCAGCTGTGTGCGTCACTCTTTAGTGTCCCTGGTCTCCCAGCTGTGTGCGTCACTCTTTAGTGTCCCTGGTCTCCCAGCTGTGTGCGTCACTCTTTAGTGTCCTCTGGTCTCCCAGCTGTGTGCGTCACTCTTTAGTGTCCCTGGTCTCCAGGTGTGTGCGTCACTCTGTAGTGTCCCCTGGTCTCCCAGCTGTGTGCGTCACTCTTTAGTGTCCTCTGGTCTCCCAGCTGTGTGCGTCACTCTTTAGTGTCCCCTGGTCTCCCTGTGTGCGTCACTCTTTAGTGTCCCCTGGTCTCCCAGCTGTGTGCGTCACTCTTTAGTGTCCCCTGGTCTCCCAGCTGTGTGCGTCACTCTTTAGTGTCCCCTGGTCTCCCAGATGTGTGCGTCACTCTTTAGTGTCCTCTGGTCTCCCAGCTGTGTGCGTCACTCTTTAGTGTCCCCTGGTCTCCCAGATGTGTGCGTCACTCTTTAGTGTCCTCTGGTCTCCCAGCTGTGTGCGTCACTCTTTAGTGTCCCCTGGTCTCCCAGCTGTGTGCGTCACTCTTTAGTGTCCCCTGGTCTCCCAGCTGTGTGCATCACTCTTTAGTGTCCCATGGTCTCCCAGCTGTGTGCGTCACTCTTTAGTGTCCCCTGGTCTCCCAGCTGTGTGCGTCACTCTTTAGTGTCCCCTGGTCTCCCAGCTGTGTGCGTCACTCTTTAGTGTCCCCTGGTCTCCCAGCTGTGTGCGTCACTCTTTAGTGTCCCTGGTCTCTCAGCTGTGTGCGTCACTCTTTAGTGTCCCCTGGTCTCCCAGCTGTGTGCGTCACTCTTTAGTGTCCCCTGGTCTCCCAGCTGTTGCGTCACTCTTTAGTGTCCCCTGGTCTCCCAGCTGTGTGCGTCACTCTGTGTCCCCTGGTCTCCCAGCTGTGTGCGTCACTCTTTAGTGTCCCCTGGTCTCCTAGCTGTGTGCGTCACTCTTTAGTGTCCCTGGTCTCCTAGCATGTCTCCTCAAGGTGCTGAATGTTCTCTAAAAGCTGCATGTGGTGTCAAGTTGCTGGAGATGTTTCTTCATGTGGAACCTTTGTGTTTTATATCTGCATCCTCTCTGAAGCTGCAGCGTGTTTCTACTGATGGAGGAGTTTGGGCGTTTGCACCCGTTGGCCTCCGTGCATGAGCAAAATTGAAAGAATCCGTCCCATATTCCTGCTAAA
Organism: Trematomus loennbergii; assembly: GCA_012861695.1. Classification (NCBI taxonomy): domain Eukaryota; kingdom Metazoa; phylum Chordata; class Actinopteri; order Perciformes; family Nototheniidae; genus Trematomus; species Trematomus loennbergii. The sequence goes on along the minus strand of JAAOOA010001824.1, from coordinate 83,059 downwards.
GCTTCACAACCTAAATGTGCCACGACGAAGACATCCCTCATAATCTGAAGGATATTTCTTTCTATTGATTCAGGTTCTGGTCTCCTCTCTTTACTCAAAAAGAAAGACATCATTTTCTGCAGGAAGGTCACTGCGCCGGAGTCACGTTTGGTTTGAGACATTAAAAGAGAACTGGTGAGTCAGGGGAAAGAGTATTGTCTTTCAGAGGATATTGAAATTAATAAGCGTGAACATGAGGAGGGGTTGGGTCTCAGTGCCCAAATTAAATCTGCAGAGATAAAAGGAACACTTGTTTCTGCAGGATTGGGTTTTTTAGATTTCATATTGATATTCAGGCCATTCCTCACTGTAGAAGCTAAAGCATTTAATGGAGCCTGAACGCATCATTGGTCTGTCAGTGGGAATATGAAATAAATGAAGACAACATTAAAGTAAAAACTGTTTATCCCAAGGGTGTGTTTACTGTAGGAATACAAGCTGGATAATGGAAAGCTGGAAATCAAGTTTCTAAATGAGACGAATAAACATCATCACGCCCAACATTAGCCGCCTTTAGCTTAGCGGTGGTGACGTGAAGTCATGTGACCGTGCTGTAGTTCCTTTATAGCCCAACATTAGCCTCCTTTAGCTTAGCGGTGGTGACGTGAAGTCATGTGACCGGCTGTAGTTCCTTTATAGCCCAACATTAGCCACCTTTAGCTTAGCGGTGGTGACGTGAAGTCATGTGACGTGCTGTAGTTCCTTTATAGCCCAACATTAGCCACCTTTAGCTTAGCGGTGGTGACGTGAAGTCATGTGACCGTGCTGTAGTTCCTTTATAGCCCAACATTAGCCACCTTTAGCTTAGCGGTGGTGACGTGAAGTCATGTGACCGTGCTGTAGTTCCTTTATAGCCCAACATTAGCCACCTTTAGCTTAGCGGTGGTGACGTGAAGTCATGTGACCGTGCTGTAGTTCCTTTATAGCCCAACATTAGCATTAGCAACATTAGGTTATTTAACTCACCAGAAACGTGTCCGTTCACACGAGACCGCTCGAAAGCGCTGGAGACGCTGTAGTACATATGCCGGGCCTGTAAGTGGCGCTGTACTTCAGCCACAAAATACACCAAAAGCAGCGAAGAAGACTTCTCGCGCATGCATGGTTGCCATGGTTGCCCTTCTGTTTATTCTCCGCGCTGGATTTAGCAGCAGAGGTGGGGCTTCGCCGGTCAACATGTCCGTTAAAGTTTAAATCTTCCGGACAAAATGATAAAAGTGCCGGTCAAAGGTCTTCTTGTTATTTATTGAGCTTTAAACAAAAGAATAACGACTCTATATAATAATATAAGAATAAAACACGGAGGACGGAGCCTCTCTTTTTCTCCCCCTCTCCTGACAGCCCGTCAGTATCCGTGGTCTCATGCAGCAGCTGATCCAGTAATGAGTGACCCGATAAACATATTTATAACTAGTTGAGGTAGTTTGAGAGGTGATGAAAATAGCTAAGGGTGATGATCTAACTTGAAGTGTGTGTTCCTGTCCTGCGAGATACCGGGACCTGGCTCGAAACACTGGGGCTAAGGCGTCATCGTTATCAGGACATGATCGTATAGAGGCGTACACACGGAGCGTTTGCCCCCCCAGAGCGTTGCGTCTGCAGATCTACCCACCTTGGGACCCGTTATCGTTATCGTTTTCTGCGTTTCCATGTCGGCCTCGTGTGGCCGAACCGTTTATCTGATAGTGAACTGTAGCAGATACGACCGTTATCGTCCTCGTGTGGCTGCAGCCTAACTCCCAAATACTCCTCATAAATACACAATATATAAATCAAACCAGAAGAATGCAGTTCTTAACTTTTAACGTGTGAGTTATTTTGTGTTTTGACCTTTTTGTTTTATCAGACTTCATTATATCTTGAAATAGATTCAAACCAATTCATATTTATTCGACATAGCTTTTTTTGTGTAGTGTATTTATAGACTCCCAAACCGCTGAGAGACGCAGCTCAGCTTCATGGATCAAATGTAAAGATCTGAAGGAAGCTAACTTTAAAGCTGCGCCGTGTCCCTGAGTTGTCTTGTGTTTGTCCCTTCTTCTTCCTCCTCTCCTTCCCTCAGACCTTTCCCCAGAGACCCCCCTGCGACTGATGCATCCCGCTGGCTTTTACTTGTCGGAGCAGGAAGCGATGAGAGGCGCTTAAGTGCAGAAACAGCGAGGGAGCCGTAGTTTAAAAACACCAGACGACTTCCCCTCTGTCCTGGTGTCTCTGTGAAACTGAGAGGCTTTACAAAGAGGACTCTGTTGCACATATTCCAACCTGCAATTTAGCAGATGCAAATATCTCAGCGTGCGTTTGGTGAGGACAAATACACCGGAATGGAAATCTTGCGTTAACAGCAGCTATTTTAGGTTTCCTTTCTCCTAATCTCAAACACATTACACTGTTTATAACACATGCAACCAAAGTGAAAGAGTGCAGAGCAGCCCCAGGTAACAGTGGGTTGGTAAAAACTAAGGCCTCTCTTTTATAAATTGCTCGATTTAAAGTGGGTTTAATTCTGTGTTAAAATAAAATGTTCAGTTCATTTTTGCGTCCTTGGCCTTTCTCCTTTGTGATGAGTCATTTGAGGCGCAGTTCAGGCAAGAGGGTGGAATTGATCCATCCAGTTTGACCTTCTTTTAAAACGGGGCAGATTTAAAAAGACAAAATGGATAAACCACAATTACTGCGACCAAAGGGTGCCGGATTAGGGTCAGGGTTAGGGTCAGGGTTAGGGTTAGGGTTAGGGTTCAGGGTTAGGGTTAGGGTCAGGGTTAGGGTTAGGGTTAGGGTCAGGGTTAGGGTTAGGGTAGGGTAGGGTTAGGGTTAGGGTCAGGGTTAGGGTCAGGGTCAGGGTTAGGGTAGGGTTAGGGTCAGGGTTAGGGTTAGGGTCAGGGTTAGGGTCAGGGTTAGGGTTAGGGTCAGGGTTAGGGTTAGGGTCAGGGTCAGGGTTGGGTTAGGGTTGGTTGTGGAAGAGTAGGGCTCTGGAGACCCCGCCTCCCACGCTGTATCCAGTTCGTATTATACATCCATGTCTTGGACTCAGCAGCGATAGCTTTGTTTAAATATTTGGGGAAAATAAGACTTAAAGCGATCTTCTTTGCCACGGGTTTTCAAGAGCACCACCTTTTAAAAGACATCCTTGGTGAGTTTTGATAAAAGATGAGATTTAAATGTGTGTTTTTTGTGTAAAGATCGATGCTAAATTAGCCGCAGCTAACCGTTGCTACGTGTTAGCATAGCTGACCACAGCTAAATGTTGGTATTTTGCCATTGAACATGAACAATGTACACTACAAGAAACACTGGCTGTACAGAATGAAAATGGTTGTTAAAAATGTTAGTGTGTAAAAACATGACAAATAATTTTGAGTTTTAAATTGTTTATTGAATTTGGATTTGTTTGAGATTTTAGAAATACTGTTATGGTTGCTTTTAATTTATGTGGAATTATATAGAGATTATTACAACTCTTGGCTTTGGTTTAATTTATTTGTTCATAGTGTCGTGGACAGTCCCCGTTGATCAACTGTCACAAAAACAGTAAATGGTACTGTTGAACCTGTGCTCTCCTGATCCTTTGATCCAGCACTAGTCCACTGCGCCACACGCCTCCAGTTGTCTCAATGGCAATGTGAAAAGGGAATATACAGCTCTCGACAATGAATACATATATAGGACATTTAAAATTGGTGTCATTTCATCAGATTCTTAAATTGAGAAGTTGTGTGATGGTTTATTTCTTAAAATAAGAAAAAATAAATCTGTTCCATGCCGGGAATTTATGCAAACCAATACTTAGCTTGTTACTGGTTAATTCTAGCTCAATATAAGATAGCATTTTTAAAAAGAAAAAGTATTATATATTTTCTCAAAGTAAGAATACTTTTCTTAAAGTGGACCTATCATGCTATATTATAATAATATAGTGTAGGACCATACCTATATAAGGCATATTTATACTTTTTTTTTTCAAAATACCAAACAGATCATGCATTTTAGCCATGCCTCATTTTGCTCAATTTGACATTTTTTAGTCTGTTTTTGCAAGGGCTGATTCAGTGAGAACAGCACCACCTACAGGCCTGGCATATGTACTACAGCGTCTCCAGCGCTTTCGAACAGCAATGTCCGTGGCTGTCTCCTCCTGATTGGTGGAGTTGGCCCAATAGCCGTAGCGCCACCGTCCTGACGTCAGGACAGTGTTCAAATCTGGATCAGTTTTTATCAGATCCGTTGCAGCCCCTTTTTTAGAGATTTGGGTATGGAGGAAAATAGAGAGGGTTGTGTTTTCTGACACTTGGTGAGTTCCCTGGAACACCGGGGACACATATTCATGTAGAAAAGACGTACAAAGTGCATTTTGCATGATAGGTCCCCTTTAAGAAAAACATTCTTAACAAGATTTTTTTTTACTTTCTTAAAATTCATTTTTTGCAGTGCATGTGTGCTGTCCTTGTGATCAGTCCATTAGAAACCTCATATGTTTCAAACTGGTTAGATGCATCAACTCCAGTGGCAGCAGCAAACTCTCCAAGCTGCTTTAGTGGAGATTGAAAGTTATTCATCAGTATTTTGCAAACGAGAAAGCGACACAAAAGCCTGGTCCACATCTCAAGGTCCGGAGGAAAGTGAGTGGAATTGATGTGATCGTGGCCTTTTCTCGCCTCGGTAGCCTTGAAAGCATTGTGTGTGAAACACAAAAACGCCTCGCTTTTATTGTGGATCTGCCAAGTTCTCAGGAAATATGAAGACAGGCAGCCCCCCAGCCACCTATAGATGGAGAAAATAGTGGAAAGAGAGGAGGCTTCCTGAAGCTGAACGCCACGAACGAAACAAAGAATAATGGCAGGCGCATCTACAAGTTTCATGTTGTTAGGCTGGAGATAAACTAGTCCACTTTATGAAGTGCTGCGGTCATTAATCTTGGTGGATCGCACAGACAGCGCCTTCCTCTTCCATTTTATTTATCATAGCTCCTCCGCAGAAACACAGCGACTCGGCTTCAGCTCCTCTCTGTGTGGATGTGAGGGTGAAGTCTCTGAGAGCAGCTTTAATGACCCATGATGCACCGCTGACACCCAGAGCACCATTTCTATAGAGGTGGGGGCAACAAGAGATGCAGAACAACTGAAAAGAGACCAAGCATGACGACTAAGGTATACATAATGACCAACAGTGAGAGTCAAAGAACAACGAAGACACGGACAACAACTGAAAAGGGACCTAAGAAACACAAAGGGATGCAAAATATGCACAAAGAGACAACACTATAAAACTACAAAGTCATGCAACACAACTACAAATATACACAAATGTACACACAATGACCACCAAGAGACAAAAGGCTAACTTAAGAGACACAGAATGACTGCCAAGAAATGCAAAACGACCAAAAATGAGAGGAAATGAGCAACTAATGGCGCGTTTCCACTATAGCGCGGAGCACGGTTTAAGAGGGCTGTGACGTCAGCGGCCCGTCTGTGGTTGCGTTTCCACTTGGCCTAGTACCGGCCGGCGGGTCCTAATTCACAGTTTTTCTGGCCTCATAAAATCGTAGGTCCAGGGCCAGAGACAACGAGGCTGAGTCGGGCTGAGTATGCTAAACTAGAGAGAGCATCGCTGGCAAGGGGGCTACAACTACAACAAGATGGACATATTTGACCGTGATTTAATTGTAATACACGTTTCTAAATGATGAAGTAACAACATACTGATACCGGTTAGTAAAACCATGAATTAATGCTTTGACAAGTCTGCAGACAGACGGCAGGCGAAACATCTTTTAAAATGCGTGTTTTCTGAATGGAGATTGGCTAAGCTAACGCAGTATATGCTCCGACCGTCCACACTCACAACAACGGCCTATACAGACATAAATAAAGCAGTGACTGTATTCTCCATGACACAGGCAGTCTGTGGTTTGTACTTGTTTAACTTTGTCTAGTTTCTGAACAGATATGAGGAGCTGTGAGCTCTGAGTGCTAACAGCTAACGGCTGTGTTGTTTACTGTGGGGTTCTCTGAAGATCACGTCACGGCTCCGCCTACACTGCGTTACTATAGTTACTACCCCAGTTCCTAAACTGTAATGGAAATGCGCCATAAAGTGAGCCGGCCCTAACGAGGCCGTGCGAGGCCATTAATTTGTATATATATATATTTCTATACATATATTTTGTATTCTGGATTGTTGGGAAACGGTATTTCGATCTCTCTGTACACACAAACTGAAAGATTGACAATTGAACGACACTCAGATTACGGAGCCTTTTTATTGGTGTTGAACATGATCACTCCTCGTCAGAGTGGACCCTGAACGCCTCTCCGGGCCTCAAGACTCCTGAGGGCCCGCTGACGAGCCTCTGGGTCCCTGAAGGTGTTGAGAGCCGGAGCCACCTGAGAGAGAAAGAGAGAGGTTACACCTGAGAGAGAGAGAGAGGTTTGAGTGCTAACAGCTAACGGCTGTGTTGTTTACTGTGGGGTCCTCTGAAGATCACGTCACGGCTCCGCCTACACTGCGTTACTATAGTTACTACCCCAGTTCCTAAACTGTAATGGAAATGCGCCATAAAGTGAGCCTGTCCTAACGAGGCCTAGCCATACCGAGCGTGGCCGAGCGAGGCCGTGTAGTGGAAATGCGCCATAAGACACGGACAACAACCGAAAAGGAACATGAGAAACGCAAAGAGATGCAAAATAGGCACGAGACAAAACATTACAAAATAAACTCGTGCAAAACAACTACACATTTACACAAAATCACAAAATGACCACCAAGACACAAAAGCTAACTAAGAGACACATAGCGACCACAAACTCAGTGTTGCTGACAGCTGCTGCTTTTCTAGATTATCGTATAAATCTTCGTTGCAATTCACTCAAACCCTTTGGACTTTATAGTAATGTAACTCCAAGTCTCCTAACTTCCACTCTACTCTAGAGACACAAAGGTCACTTTCTCTCAGTGTCGGTTGATTATTCCCAGATGACGTAAAAAAGTGTCCAGAACTATTTCTGTCAGCTTCAATCCAGAGAGTTATCATGTCTTATAGAATTGGAGGATGAAACCCTCTTTAATGCTTACAGCACACACAGTGGAATTTAGTCTCTGCATTTAACCCATCCTATACTAAGAGCTGTGGCAGTGTCCGGTGCCTTGCTCAAGGGCACCACGGCAGGGCAGGAGGTGAACTGGGACCTCTCCAAGTAGCATGTCTGACAAACAGTACAAAAAGAAAAATGCAATCAGAGCTGAGGAGAGGTTTTCAAACTGCTTCGTTTTTTTTCCTACAACAAGAAACTATTAAATCTACAAAATACAAAACACCATATATATATATATTTTTTTTAATATTATTAGTCAACTCATTGAACATGTTAGAAACAAAACAAACAAAATAATAATTATAATTTAGAGAAGCAAAATAAAAAATAGTTTCTGTCAAAAGGCAGACAGCTTATAAGCTTAAGCTTAACAACGTTTCTGGTCCTCCTCTAGCGTACATTCTTCATGAAGATATAAGTTTAGGTCATCGTCATCGTCATCATTATTTTAAACAAATCATTCCTTTGAACAAGAAAACTAAACAAAAAGAAACAAACAAAAAGAAGAATATCATAATTTTATAAAAACTAGACCTTTGACAGTTTCACAAACTCTGTTAATGAGCCTCAACAGATGGATATCTTAATATGTAAGTTATGTAACGCTGCAGATTTAACCCCTCTGCCTTCAGGAGGTGAAGATGAAGATGAAGGTGAAGCAGCATCTGTCCGCTCCTCTTCCTCTTCCTCTGCCTGGAGGAGAGTCAGCGCTCAGCAGAGTGTGGGAAGAGATCTCCTGATTGACAGAACCTTTGGCCATCTATCTATCCATCTATCTATCTATCTATCTATCTATCTATCTATCTATCTATCTATCCATCTATCTATCTATCTATCTATCTATCTATCTATCTATCTATCCATCTATCTATCTATCTATCTATCTATCTATCTATCCATCTATCATCTATCTATCTCTCTATCTCTCTATCTATCTATCTATCTATCTATCCATCTACCTACCTATCTATCTCTCTCTCTCTCTCTATCTCTCTCTCCTCTCTCTCTCTCTCTCTCTCTCTCTCTCTCTCTCTCTATCTATCTATCTATCTATCCATCCATCCAGGTGTGCTCTAAATACACCATTTGCTTCCCCGGTCAAATGAGACAATCAATTTCACTCCCCTCCATGTTTTATAAGTCTAATAAAAATGGCGGCGCTGTCAACTAGGTGTGGAATATTTAAGAGTCTGCAGTGGAGATTTGACGGGGGAGAAAGGTCAGGTTTCAGATACTCTGTCCACGCCAAATGTCAGCCAGAGAATCTGATAATATGTGACCCCGGGGTGAGGAGAAAATCAAAAGAGGCAATACGTGATATCTGGAGAAGACCCGGAGCAAATGTCAAATGAATATCTGTCAGGAGTGAGACGTCAGAGATCAGTAGACTGTGATGTAATGAAATAATAAGAAGCCACAAAGTATTCAAGTGTCCCCTGAAGCTAAATACCTTTATTAACATCTGGATGTCCAACGAAAAAGACTGGAAACAGGAAGGAGTCTGGCGTCAAGGGCGCCGGAAGCGGGGGGGCCAGGGGGCTGTACAAATCCGGTTTCAATAATTCCCCTCTACTCTAAAGTCGCATCTAAAACGCGATCTGATATAGCTGTGTATATTTTGTTATGTTTGATTGTTATATTCAATCTCATTAGCTACAGGCATTTTTTAAGCTTGTAAAGCTCTCACTCGCCACTCTGCTGTTCCACAGCGCCGCTTCCCCTCCCTCTGCTGAAATTATGAATGTAAGGCGTATAGTAATCATAGATAACACGGCAGGGTCCGTTACAGTTTGTTTTTATCTGATTTCAAATAAACAAAGTCTTGGCTTTCAGAATATTAAACTTGTTTCGGCAAATTCAGATGATAAATACAACTTTGAAGCTTGTAACGGCATAATTACAAGCAACGGAGTAACTTTACGTCACTGCAGGCATAACAGCCGGTGTTTCTCGTGAGTGTTTTCCCCGGGAAACAAACACAATACACACAAACGCAAAAATACACAAACACACACGTATACACACACACACTCGCGGGCTTCCCCTATCTTCCCTTCGTACTATTTTGATCATTTGCTCCGCTAATAATCAATCAGATCGATCCAGAGAAGAGGAAACTTTAAAGGCCTTTTTCTCAAAATGATGACTCTGTAACAGTCATTATATAATGTGACATATTTTGCTTAATATTTGGAGTAGCCTACAACAACAATCCTGATATCATTAGAAAGCTATGAATCTCCTCTTTCCAACAGTGTATACAACTCAAAATGTGTCTTCGGGTCAATGCGACTGATTTCGATGGAGCAGGTCACTTTGCATTAGGTAAAATAAAGCAGGCAGACATAACAGGAAGAATATGTACATTTTAACCCAATCAAATAGGACATTGTCACACCATTCAAATGTATCCATGTAAATTACAACCAATAAAAAAGCTTAGATTTGTTTATTCGTTACGTTGTTTACTTTATTTGTTACGTTGTTCTGTGTGTGTCAGCCGTTAACCTAGATAGAAAAAATATACACTTGCAAACACGTCAGAAGAACCAGCGCAGAAGAAAACTATACAGTCAATCTAAACTTAAATTAACAACTGGAAGGTCACATCCCTGACATCCACGTCTCCGGAGCCTGGACCTTCATCAATCATAGAACAGCGAAGCCAGATGAACCCAAAAGCAGCAGCAGAGACTGTCAAAACCGCCGCCACCGCCGTCGTTGAACCGAAACAGGCTGGTTCCGACTGCATGGAGGTTTGTTGTCGGGACATTGAGACGGGTAAAGCTGCAGCTAACTGACCGCTAGATTATTTGGGCAAAGAGAAAGGTACTTCAACGCAGAATGGTACAAAAACAGAGAGTGGTTAATTCTTTGCAAAACCACTAAACGGGCCTTCTGTGAAATATGCAGATTTGCTGTCAAACGGCTTGTAACTTTCTCAAAATGTGGAGATGATAGCTTTGTTAATATCGGAGTTAATAACTGGAAAAAGTGCCCAAGCCTCCTGGACAGCCACGAAAAGTCTCATTTCCACAGAGAGTGTATTAAAAAAAAGTGCGCTTTCTTCAGTCAAACACCAGTCAACATACAGCTTGTCAAACAACAGCGTATTGAGCAGGAAAAAAGAAGAGATGGAATGATGGAGCAACTGCGCTGTCTGCAGTTTCTAACCCGACAGGGCCTAGCAATCAGGGGGCATGCGGATAAGGAGAGCAATTTCCAAAAGAACTCGTAGCTGAGAAAAACCCCACTCTGAAAAGCTTCATGCTCACCGGGAAATATGCATCATGAGACAATTAATGAACTTATAAATCTAATGTATCGGGAGTCTCTCACCACTATATTAACTGAAATTTAAAAGCAATGCAAAACATGCAGTTATTGTGCTTCCAGCAAACATCCACTGATAAACTGCGATGTTAACAACCTCATGATAACCTCATATTTTTAACTGAGGATCTACCTGTGTTTAGTCTAGAAAAAGGTAAATGTGTGCATTTTATTATAAAGTTGTGTATATTTACAGACTGTTGCAAAAACTAAGAAACTTATAAACATCAGGTTTAAAACTAAAAGAGCTTTACAAAAAAGTAACACAATTAGAGATGTTTGGAGTTTTATTTAGTTATTAATTTACATTTTTTGTCAAAGAGATGCTGATTTGATACCGTTGATACAGTTACGGCATTTCCTGTTTCTGCCGGAGAGAGGGGAGTTTGTCCCAAAGCTTGCCGCTGTATCTACTCCCTCCATCTGACAGGAGGGAGCCTCATGTGTCACTCCACGGAGTTCACTCCGTCACAGAGGGGAGTGGTAGGGTGTAGGTGTAGGGCATGGTTGGGATTGGGCCATACACACGCACTTTTTTGGCCCCCCCACTTCTAAAATGAATCCGGCGCGCCTGTCTGACTCCAAAAGAAAACTATAAATAAAGAGCTTTTGAACATTAAAGCATGGAGAGGACACTACATACTGATACACCTGAACATCAGCAGGAGAGGACTCTTTAAAGTAGAGACACTACATACTGATATCACCTGAACATCAGCAGGAGAGGACTCTTTAAAGTAGAGGACACTACAACTGATATCACCTGAACATAGCAGGAGAGGACTCTTTAAAGTAGAGACACTACATACTGATATACACCTGAACATCAGCAGGAGAGGACTCTTTAAAGTAGAGACACTACATACTGATATACACCTGAACATCAGCAGGAGAGGACTCTTTAAAGTAGAGACACTACATACTGATATACACCTGAACATCAGCAGGAGAGGACTCTTTAAAGTAGAGACACTACATACTGATACACACCTGAACATCAGCAGGAGAGGACTCTTTAAAGTAGAGACACTACATACTGATACCCCTGAACATCAGCAGAGAGGACTCTTTAAAGTAGAGACACTACATACTGATACACACCTGAACATCAGCAGGAGAGGACTCTTTAAAGTAGAGACACTACATACTGATACACACCTGAACATCAGCAGGAGAGGACTCTTAAAGTAGAGACACTACATACTGATACACACCTGAACATCAGCAGGAGAGGACTCTTTAAAGTAGAGACCTACATACTGATACACACTGAACATCAGCAGAGAGGACTCTTTAAAGTAGAGACACTACATACTGTATACACCTGAACATCAGCAGGAGAGGACTCTTTAAAGTAGAGACACTACATACTGATACACACCTGAACATCAGCAGGAGAGGACTCTTTAAAGTAGAGACACTACATACTGATACACACCTGAACATCAGCAGGAGAGGACTCTTTAAAGTAGAGACACTACATACTGATAACACCCTGAACATCAGCAGGAGAGGACTCTTTAAAGTAGAGACACTACATACTGATACACCCTGAACATCAGCAGGAGAGGACTCTTTAAAGTAGAGACACTACATACTGATACACACCTGAACATCAGCAGGAGAGGACTCTTTAAAGTAGAGACACTACATACTGATACACACCTGAACATCACAGGAGAGGACTCTTTAAAGTAGAGACACTACATACTGATATACACCTGAACATCAGCAGGAGAGGACTCTTTAAAGTAGAGACACTACATACTGATACACACCTGAACATCAGCAGGAGAGGACTCTTTAAAGTAGAGACACTACATACTGATACACACCTGAACATCAGCAGGAGAGGACTCTTTAAAGTAGAGACACTACATACTGACACACCTGAACATCAGCAGGAGAGGACTCTTTAAAGTAGAGACACTACATACTGATACACACCTGCATCAGCAGGAGAGGACTCTTTAAAGTAGAGACACTACATACTGATACACACCTGAACATCAGCAGGAGAGGACTCTTTAAAGTAGAGACACTACATACTGATACACACCTGAACATCAGCAGGAGAGGACTCTTTAAAGTAGAGACACTACATACTGATATACACCTGAACATCAAGGAGAGGACTCTTTAAAGTAGAGACACTACATACTGATATACACCTGAACATCAGCAGGAGAGGACTCTTTAAAGTAGAGACACTACATACTGATATACACCTGAACATCAGCAGGAGAGGACTCTTTAAAGTAGAGACACTACATACTGATACACCTGAACATCAGCAGGAGAGGACTCTTTAAAGTAGAGACACACATACTGATACACACCTGAACATCAGCAGGAGAGGACTCTTTAAAGTAGAGACACTACATACTGATACACACCTGAACATCAGCAGGAGAGGACTCTTTAAAGTAGAGACACTACATACTGATACACACCTGAACATCAGCAGGAGAGGACTCTTTAAAGTAGAGACACTACATACTGATACACACCTGAACATCAGCAGGAGAGGACTCTTTAAAGTAGAGACACTACATACTGATACACACCTGAACATCAGCAGGAGAGGACTCTTTAAAGTAGAGACATTACATACTGATATACACCTGATCATCAGCAGGATAGGACTCTTTAAAGTAGAAACACTACATACTGATACACACCTGAACATCAGCAGGAGAGGACTCTTTAAAGTAGAGACACTACATACTGATACACACCTGAACATCAGCAGGAGAGGACTCTTTAAAGTAGAGATACTACATACTGATATCCACATGAACATCAGCAGGAGAGGACTCTTTAAAGTAGAGACACTACATACTGATATACACCTGAACATCAGCAGGAGGACTCTTTAAAGTAGAGACACTCCATACTGATATACACCTGAACATCAGCAGGAGAGGACTCTTTAAAGTAGAGACACTACATACTGATACACACCTAACATCAGCAGGAGAGGACTCTTTAAAGTAGAGACACTACATACTGATACACACCTGAACATCAGCAGGAGAGGACTCTTAAAGTAGAGATACTACATACTGATATCCACATGACATCACAGGAGAGGACTCTTTAAAGTAGAGACACTACATACTGAATACACCTGAACATCAGCAGGAGAGGACTCTTTAAAGTAGAGACACTCCATACTGATATACACCTGAACATCAGCAGGAGAGGACTCTTTAAAGTAGAGACACTCATACTGATACACACCTGAACATCAGCAGGAGAGGACTCTTTAAAGTAGAGATACTACATACTGATATCCACATGAACATCAGCGGGATAGGGACTCTTTAAAGTAAGACACTACATACTGATATACACCTGAACATCAGCAGGAGAGACTCTTTAAAGTAGAGACACTACATACTGATATACACCTGAACATCAGCAGGAGAGGACTCTTTAAAGTAAAGACACTACATACTGATATACACCTGAACATCAGCAGGGGAGGACTCTTTAAAGTAGAGACACTACTATATACACCTGAACATCAGCAGGATAGGGACTCTTTAAAGTAGAGACACTAAAACAGCTGGGTTTGCTTCCCACTGACGGGCAACACGATTCAGTACTTTTTAGTTTCCTGTAATAAGAAAAAGCCCCTCGTTAATTCAGAAAAACGAATGCCAACTGTTCATCTCTACGTCACACAGTTTGTCACGACACGAGATGCAAGATATTCCTCCCATTTTTTTCCCTTCCAGAAACCAATTAAAACCTGAGTTGGGGAGAATCAGAGGTGAACAGTCATTTGAAAAAAATCCCATTAGGACAGACACAGAGGACCCAGCTGTGTGTTTTAAAAGCCATAAGGGTCAAAGGAAAAAAACTAATAGGCTTCATAGGTAGAAATAAATAGACTGGGGTTAGGTGTCTCTGATGGGAAATGAGTTTAATAAAAAGCAGTCTGTTTTTCTTCACAGTGGGAAGGACAGAATAATCCCGTATCTTTGCTTCGCTTTGACTGCAACTATCAGCTCAGAGGCAGAAACAAACCCACCTCGCCTCAAATGTGGCATCGCTTTGCTCGGGGTTGGACGATCCAATCGGAAAACATGAATAACCTCGGTGCAGAAAAGCAATTATCCTTCAGCCCGGACAAAGGGCCGAGGAAACGTCAGCTCCAGGTGCTCCAACAATTTAATACTCCATGTGCATTGCTGGTTAATCACACAGAAACCGGGGGGGGGGGTTGGTGAAGAATTCCCGGTGTTTCCAGTGATGATCCATTTCTTATGAAAATGTCTATTTAATGCTCCCTCTTGTCCAATGATTCAACACATGTCCAGTTCATTAAAGCGTTTCACATTTAGTGCTCTAATCACCCGCCGTCAAAGCTGTTGTCCCAAAGACTGTGGACAGGAAGTGGATGTAGACATCGTGACATCCCTCATTAGTTCGTTGACTATGGTTTTATAGCCTTAGATTTGGCATTTTGGCCACAGTCCAATGGTTTTTGTGGTTTTGGTTTTTAAACACCATCTTGGTTTGGGGCCGACACCAACTGGGATTTTGATCAGTGGTTTTTCTGGTAACGTCTTTTTTTTTTTGCCGTTTTGGTTTTTGGCCCTCATTATCTTCCTTTTGGTCGGACACCAGGCTTTAATCTTTCCCCATCTTCGATCTTGACGTCATCATCTTGATATTTCCTGTTGTAATATTGGTTTATAGTCTTGTTCGGCATCTATCAGGAACAGCTTCTTCCACCAGGCGGTCAGGATGCTGAACTCTCTCTGCTCCTCCCTCCTCTCCCTCTCTCCCTCCCTCCCTCCCTCCCTCCCCTCCCTCCCTCCCTCCCTCCTCTCTCTCCCCTCCCTCCCTCCTCTCCCTCCCTCCCTCCCTCCTCTCTCTCCCTCCCTCCCTCCTCTCCCTCCCTCCTCTCCTCTCCCTCTCTCCCTCCCTCCCTCCTCTCCCTCCCTCCCTCCCTCCCTCCTCTCTCTCCCTCCCTCCCTCCTCCCTCCCTCCCTCCCTCCCTCCTCTCCCTCCCTCCTCCTCCCTCCTCTCCCTCTCTCCCTCCCTCCCTCTGACACCCTCCCTCCCTCCCTCCCTCCTCTCCCTCCTCTCCCTCTCTCCCTCCCTCCCTCTGACACCTCTCCTCCCTCCCTCCCCCTCTCCCTCTCTCCCTCCTCTCCCTCCTCTCCCTCTCTCCTCCCTCTGACATCTCTCCCTCCCTCCTCCCTCCTCTCCCTCTCTCCCTCCTCTCCCTCCTCTCCCTCTCTCCCTCCCTCTGACACCTCTCCTCCCTCCCTCCCTCCTCTCCCTCTCTCCCTCCCTCCCTCTGACACCTCTCCCTCCCTCCCTCCCTCCTCTCCCTCCCTCCCTCCCTCCTCTCCCTCTCTCCCTCCTCGCCCTCTCTCCTCTCCCTCCCTCGACATCTCTCCCTTTTCTCCCTGACCTCTCCACCCTGCTTCCCACCCTTCCCCCTGCCCCAAATGGACCTGGACTTGACCACACACACACACACACACACACCACACACACCCACACACACCACACACACACACACACACACACACACACACACACACACACACACACACACACACCCTTCCCTCATCCAGCACCAGTCACTCTCTACTCCTCTCCGCTGCACTGCACTGTACTTCCAACATCGTTATTTTGCTCTAAGATACTTGCACTAATGTCACATTCATGTTTCTGTTGATTGTGTTTTGGTTTTAAATATATTTATTACCTAGTACTTATACGAACTTATTACTACTCATTACTTAGTTTTTATACCCCTTTTATCTAGGCCCTTTTTGTATCTTGTTTTATGTCACACTGTGGGACTGCGAGAAACGGTATTTCGAATTCTCTGTATGTATAACACGTGGAATTCTTGACAATAAAGTTGACTTTGACTGATCTCAGTTTTTGGTCTTGACCATCTGGTTTTTTTCGTTGTCATTTTGGTTTTTGCCAATCATTATCTTTGAAAAACACCATCTTGGGTTTTGTCCATCGCTATCCTTGGCTTGAGGCTGACATCACTTGCTTTTTGGTTGTCGTCATCTTGAATTGTTTCCGTTGCCATCTCCATTATTTGCTCTGTCCATCTTGTTTTTCTACCAACGTTACCTGAGGCAGGTTAGTGCAAATCAGGCGGTCAGGAGTTAGGTTATTGGGCGAGACACTTATCCGATATTCCTCCCAAAGGCTCGTTGTGTGTTTTCCGTTGCCATCTAGTTTTTGCCACGTCACCATCTTGTTTTCGTTTCATTGCAATCTGGGTTATTTGCCGACATCAAGACACTTGACGTTGGGCAAGACACTTAAAGTGGACCTATCATGCTATATTTGAATAATATAGTGTAGGACCATACATATAAGGCATATTTATACTTTTTTTTTCAAAATACCAAACAGATCATGCATTTTACAATTTGAAAAATGTTAGCTCTGTTTTTGCAAGGGCTGATTCAGTGAGAACAGCACCATCTAGAGGCCTGGCATATGTACTACAGCGTCCCAGCGTTTTCGAACGGCAATGGCCGTGGCTGTCTCCTCCTGATTGGTGGAGTTGGCCCAATAGCCGTAGCGCCACCGTCCTGACGTCAGGACAGTGTTCAAATCTGGATCAGTTTTTATCAGATCCGTTGCAGCCCCTTTTTTAGAGATTTGGGTATGGAGGAAAATAGAGAGGGTTGTGTTTTCTGACACTTGGTGAGTTCCCTGGAACACCGGGACACATATTCATGTAGAAAAGACGTACACAAGTGCATTTTGCATGATAGGTCCCCTTTAAATAATTTCTTCGTAGGCCTTTCTACCATATTGAGTGTATGTAAGTCTTACATATTCAATCGCCTTGGTTTTTGGTCATTATCGTCCTTTCCATTGCCATTTTGGATTTTGCCCAGTCATCATTTGGTTTTTGCCATCAGCATCTTGGTTTATTGGGCTGTCACCATTTGTTTTTGGTCCATCACCACCATGGTTTTAGGCTGACAACACTTTGGTTTTGGTTGTCGGCATCTTACGTTTTTCCCGTTGCCATCTTGATATTTGTAACGACCATTTTTATTTTCCTGATGTGTAAGATGAGCTGAAACTCATGTAATAATGATGTACTCACCTTGGTTGTTGATCGCCATCGTCATGTTTCTTTCTGTGCCATCTTGGATTTTTCTATCGTCATCAGTATTTTTGTTGTGTACTCTGAAGCCTCTGTTCCTCAAAAAAGTGGAATAGTTACTAGATTTATATGCAGAAAAAGAACATTTGTGTCACAGCGTCCTCAGACCAGGTTTTCCTCCACAACTCGTGACCCTGATGCATGAAGATGAATCAGTAAATGTATTTTTATTTTAAAGAGTTTTACCCTGTGGTATAGCCTTCCTGGGAAGTAGAGAGTGAGTTATTTAGAGCCTCTTCAGGAAGAACGATTGTAAATCTTACACTTAATTAAAAGGACCCAAAATTCCGCTCTTATCTTAGGTAATCATGTTAACCAATAGGGGTGCTAGAAACTCATTAGGGGTATGGATTTTAATTAGGAAGCTTGTAGATGCTACATAAAATACCCCCGCTCCAACAGGAATCCTTTAGTAATGGGAATACTCAGCCTGTGTGGTTGTTAGGAAGGATAATTATTAAATAACAAACCGTTTTCTTTCTCTTCTGTGCTTTTCTGTGTTTCACTTTGGAGATAATACCATGTGTTGTAGTGTTTAATAAACCATTCACCTTAAACACACTGCAGTGGAGCTAATGATCTGGAACAACTGGGAATTAAAATATAGATAATTCAGACAATATAATTGCTTCTAGTAGTGTGTGTGTGTTATTCATGCGTATTATAAGTCTTTCATTCATAACATTATTCTCAGTTACAGCTCTGCCCTGATGTGTGAAGTTACTCACATATATAGATAATGTTTAGACATTAACCTGTTAAGCACCAAGCCTGTTTTTCATGTTTCAGGCTCGAAAATGACATGCCCAAAACAAATGACTACAACTTAACTTCTAAAAGGGGTATATGAATAATTTCTTTTATCAAAGCAAGGTTACATCTGTGAGTTGGATGTAGAAGTGTCAGAATCAATATAGATGTTTTTTATTTTAAAGAAAATTCAGATTTTACATAATAAAAAACTGTAAATTATAGTGTCCGTCCAAAAATGATATTTTACAGATAGTGAAAACTACCCTTGGATGATGGGTTAGTAGACTAAAAGCTTTAGGAATCCAAAGTACAACATATAATAAGTACCCTGTATCAAGATTGATGCAAAAAGTGACATTTGACCTTTTTAGAGAGGTTTAGCAAAAACCACCCCACCTCTGAGGTGATTTGGGTGAAAATGGTTTTCTTTCTATATCTCTGGCCCCCCCTGGTCGATTTGATGGTTGACACCTCTTTCTGACCGTTAGAGCCAATAGAATCGAAGGGGGAGGCCCCCACACACACACATTGTGAAGAGAAAAGGTGGGGGCTGCGCGCATGTAAATGTGCAGCAGAGTGGAGCTACATTCTAGCTCTGGCATTTGGAAACAAAAAAGCAGTTTTATTGCTTATGGATAATCAGAAATAATTTCAAAGAGGACACAGATACATTGGATTAACCTATGGATTAACTGCAGCATCGTTTTTTTTATCGTTTTAATGCCATTGAAGACCAGTTTTGACCAAGGTAAGCCATGTTAGCGTTTCTAGCTACTTAGCTCCACATGATCTGATGTACGCTTTCGTTTATAGCGTCGCAAATGTTTATCACTGAGTGTTGAGGAGGGCACCACTAGATTCAGTGTCTCCA
The DNA here is from genome assembly GCA_012861695.1 of Trematomus loennbergii. Taxonomy (NCBI): domain Eukaryota; kingdom Metazoa; phylum Chordata; class Actinopteri; order Perciformes; family Nototheniidae; genus Trematomus; species Trematomus loennbergii. The sequence continues at coordinate 63,795 of JAAOOA010001824.1, read as the reverse complement.
GGAGATGCAAAACGAGTGGTTGGCTGTGCATCCAGGATAAGTAATAAGGGAGTTATTGTGAGTTTAAGTGCCGTTTTAGGTTACATTTTTTAGCTCGTGGATAATTCAGAGGCTGAGTGTTAGCATTGTGTTTTTTTTTGGAAAAAAAAATTAAAAAGATCAGTTAGCTGAGTTTCTTCCCGTTACATGGATATAAAACATTCATAGTTTTATTAAATATTAACATTCCTTAGACGTTGTTTGCTGCAAATGACGCGTTTATCCGCCCGGTACCGGGGGCCGTGCGTAACAGGTTAAATAAGTCATATCATGTGTAGAAAACAACGTACAAAATATCAACGACATGGAAGTGTTTCCCCAAAGACACTTCATGTTGTAAGACAAAAAACAAAATGTCAACGAGAGAAGTTTTGACGACGAAAAAAATACGAGATGGTCAAGACCAAAATGAAGACATTGCCGGACAAAGAAGTTCATGTCTGCAAATAAAACACATGATGAAGAAGACTATAAACCAAGATGGCATCAGGAAGATGATGGCAAGATACCGTGATGACAAAGGTAAAATAAACTAGATGGTGTCCGACAAAAACAAAGGTAATGAGGACAAGAAAACGGAATTGAACGGAGAAAAGACGACGGACAATATAAACAACTTGTGTGAAAGACAGAGAGTGAAGCTGTTATTTAAAGGTCAGAGGATGCGTGAATCCAGGAGTAAACAGCGTGTCAGACCCAACAAATCAAACTGCATCCATCTAATCCTCCATTCAGGCTCATCAATAATCCATTGTTCATGTTGGGGTGCGGACAGGATGAACTCCAGCTGGAGGAGACGTCTCTCTGCTGGGTGTTTCTGCACGGTGTGAGAGCACAGCAACACAGAGAGTAAACTGTCAAGCTCCAGACGTTTCAGAAATGAAATCCTTGAAGGATAAGATGAAACCGTCCAAGAGGAAAAATCATGCAAGGAAATAAATCTGAAGGCCGGCGTCATTTCCATATTTTTATATTCTTAATTCTGGGAGAAATTCAGGGGAGTAATGACACGCTGAAGCCTTTGTTCTTTTCAGATTAAAAAGCTCATTCACACAGGAGGTAATAATTCATGCTTTTATTACACATGAAAGCATGAAAATACCAAATGTTCAAAACGTATTCCATGAATAGCATCTGATTAAAGATAGTGTGTGTCTTACGTTTCCACTGAAGTGACGATTGGTTGATTGATTGATTGATTGATTGATTGATTGATGGATTGAATGATATTCACAATCAGAAACCTGCTACACTGCAAAAATGTAAATCTTGCCAAGTATATTTCTCTAATTTCTAGTCAGAATATGTCGTTACACTTGATATAAGACTTAATAGCTTAAGTCTTGTTTTTAGACAAGGCATCTTAAGGATGATTTTTAAGTCAAAGTCTCTTAAAAACATCTTATTTTAGAGGAACATCTCCAGCTAACATTAGGAAACAGAAAGCGTCTGAGCATTTCTGGCTTTCTTTGTTACAGATTCCCCAATTCTGGTCAAATATAGTTCAAAATAAAATGTTCAGCTAAATACAAGATCTCATTTATCTAATTATCCCATCTGTACTTCAAGAAATCTCACCAAGCCAGTTTGTACTTGTTCTTTTGGCAGGTTTGTTCACTTATTAAAAGAGAAAACACCTTGTTTTTATTATATATTTACTAGGGCTGTCAGTCAATTAAAATAGTTAATCGTTATTCTAAATGTACCTTAGAGGAATATTTTTCAAGTTTGTAATACTCTTATCAACATATGAGTGGACAAATATGCTTTATGCAAATGTTTTGTTTATTATCAATATTCTCCTGAATATTTTCAACATCCTGGAACCTCTCTCTCTCTCTCTCTCTCTCTTCTCTCTCTCTCTCTCTCTCCTCTCTCTCTCTCTCTCTCTCTCTCTCTCTCTCTCTCTCTCTCTCTCTCACACTCTCTCCCAACCCTGTGTACTTCTCTGCACTGAGCCAGTTGCTCAAACAGACAAGCCTGTTTACAGTTGTTGGCGAAATGCCGCCCCTCTGTCTTCATCTTCAGTCAAAGCATGAGACTGAAGTTCCCACTGTGGGTCAAAATAATGCGCTGTGATTAGCAGTCGACACATTGGATGCGATCCCAATTATCTAACGCAGCCTCTCGTCCTCCACAATGTCAAGCTGTAGCCACCCATTTAGCTATCGCTGTTGTTGTCCAGGCGTCTCCCTGGCAAACTTTCAAGCGTGGTCTGCCGCAAGCGTTGACAGTTCACTACCACCCCCCACCCTCTCCCCATCCAACTAACAACAACGTCAAGCCTTTGGGCTCTGAAACTACGGGGCGGGCCGAGGACAAATACACATGTGTTAATCGCATGTTAAAATAATTAGTGGCGTTAAAAAAAAAATTGCGTTAACGCGTTAACTTGACAGCCCTAATATTTACTTGTTTTTGGAGCAGCATTTTTTCCAGTGTGTTTGTAATAAAACAATAAAAAGGTTTTTTCGCTTAAGAAAATGTTTATCATATCTGTTACGTACGGTGGCCGACAAAGGCCCAAAACATTGGAAGTTACTTTAGTATTTTACTAGACTTTAGCCTCTTTTAGTAACTTTTGGCAAAACTTAATTTCACCAATTTGTTAAAAATGTTGGATAAATCGACCTTCCTGATGGATAAGACTTCAGGTGACGATTAGCCAGAAATAAACAATTGAGATTGACGATATTACTCATCAAAATATTGACGACGTTCAGGATCATAAAGCTGAACAACTGTCTGTCTCAGAGTCAGTCGTCTCATAACGGTCAGTGTTTGTCAGTATATCTGAAATGGCTAGGTTAGCTACGTTAGCTAGCTAGCTTACAGCAGATCTGCAGTGACATCAGAAGGAGTCATGTGACCACATTGTTAAATAAGACCATAAAACATTGCAGGTAAGTTTCCAACAACAAAGACAGTTGGCACCTGTGGGCCTCCGTAGATTTGGAGTATATAGAAGTTCAACATGTTGTCAGAGAAGAAGTTTTATCTACATCCTGCAGAGTCTGGACCAACCTGACCAAAGAAAGGCTTTTAAAGATCAATGAATATAATCTCTCCTGCAGATCTGCAAAAAGACGTGTTTCTCAGAGTCAGATCGGCTTTACAGAATCAGTCCAGACAAAGGGCAGACAAAGGCCCAACACATTGGAAGTTACTTTATTATTTTTCTTATTAAGACTTTAGCCTCTTTAGTAACTTTTGGCAAAACTCAATTTCACCAATTTGTTAAAAATGTTGGATACATCGACCTTCCTGATGGACAAGACTTCAGGTAATTAGCCAGAAGTAAACAATTGAGATTGATGTTGCTTTCTGAACAATAAACAAGGTCATTTAACGGTGAGTGGACGGAGAAGTGTTTACTCTGCATTGAGAGCCCCTCAGTGCGAAGGGAATAAATGGAGCATTTGAAGAGAGCACCCTCACACTTTGACTTCTCCAGTGGGCTTATTTCACATGTTATTATCATTACTTACACTGCCTCTGGATTTTCTGTTTCCTTCTGGCTGGGATGTACATGATGATTAGATAATATGGTCCCTCGTTACATTTCAATATGCCGTAATAAAGCCCTTTGCTTATGGTAGTTACTGTAATATCCAGAAGTGAAAGAAGAAGATATTCACTGCAGTCAAAGTGATGGCAATGCTACAAATAGTGGAAACAATTTGATTGTCATCAAACAAATAAACTTTAGCTTTGACTCGGTGCAACACAACTGTCTTTGGACAAGGACGAGCGGACCACGTTTATCTCAAATGGAAATGTTCCCACTGTCTCTGTTGGAGAGTTGGTCTGTCTCATAACGGAACAAAAATGAAGCATTTCTGTGTCGTTGGTCTGCAGGTCAGTAAAATGTGACATGCATGAGTTTGATTATAATCCTGATGTTGGCAGGATGATTGAATGAAAGCAGCAATCAGCTCTGACTGAGCTTAGAGACACAAAGAATTACACAGAGCTGTTTAAAGCTGCTTATTAGTCTTTATCTAAAGCTGTTTTATTATGGTTAAACAGAAATGTCTGTAGAAGTCGTGGCGAGCCTTATTTCAACGCTTTGCACAACTGAATTCACTGTTGATAGTGTCATGGATCCCAAACCTTAACACTCCAGACCAGAGGTGGCGCTAGACTTTTCGCTGCCCGTCATTTTGACGGACATGATCGTAACATTTTCGTCAAATCCATTATTATCCCTCGGTCTACTCTGTACACAACTCTGAGAGAGAGAGCACATTCGTGAATTGTTAGCGCCGGTGTTATGCCGTGTTATGCCGTGTAATGCCGTGTTATGCCGTGTTATGCCGTGTGCCCACTGCACCTCGCGGGAGCGCGCAGAGCGTAAAGCAAAAACTCCCAGACATTTCAATGATTTGTTCGGCAAAGTTAGGTTTGGAAACGATATCATTTCCTTTTTGGCGGCATGCATAACACGGCATAACACGGAGCCTCGCTGCGGGGAAACTTTGGCGCTGTTTTCCGAGTTTGTTCTAATCTGTCAAAATGACGGACTGCTTTCAAAAAAAATCCGTACTAGACGGAAAATATTCAGTTAACGCGACCTCTGCTCAAGACATAACAAGATATATAACAAAATAGAAACACAGACACACCGCTGATTTAAGACATTATTATATTGTTAACAACAGTATAAGAGACAGAATACCAGTATATGTGTCTGTCTAAAGATAACAGAATCTCACAGGTTGTATACACTTCTTTTCAGTTTACACAGCACTATACCTTCTGACCTTTTACAATCACATGTTACAAGACCCTTTGGTCAATAAGACCCTATAATAAATAAGACCCTATGCTCAATAACACGCTGCAAACAGACATGTGCACATTCATGGTACTCAGGTCTCTTTAGATAAACTAAAAAGTGAAACTCATGAGCATGGCTGACAACCCATGATCATATAATATAGATTATTTCAACAATAGCAAATTGTTCACCATGTTAAGATGAATAGACCTTAGTATTGGACTATGTGTGGCAGATCGCGATTAGAAAGGGAAAAACTATTGAGATGTTTTGAAGAAAGTCCTGGCCGAGAGACACAGTTACAGAACACAAAATAAAACATAACAGACTGTGTGCACTTCAGGGACAGTTAGTAAAAACTAGTTGGGTATTATCTTTTTTCTATGTAGCGGGACTGTAAGCAGAACTTCTTTATCCTCTGAGGATGAAGTTGCTCTGTTCTTTATTACTTTGTTAAATATAACAAAAGAGAGACTTTGTCCATGAATCATTCATCAGTAGAAACTTAATTTAAGCCTTAATTGTTTTCACCAGTTGTTGAATGTTAGGGTTATGAAAGAGAGGAATCCATTGACAATATTACTTATCAATATGCTGCAAACACGTCAAATGGCACTCAGATATACTGGAAACTCCAAGAGAATATTTGTGTTGCATTAAGCGACGTCTGATCGGTGCAAACCAATTGATGTTTGATTTCCGGCTGCAGAGGAGCTTTGTTTCTGCAGAGTGTCGGTGTTCCCTCTCTGCGTGTCTGATGGATCTAAAGATAGCGTAGCATTGATAGCGTAGCATTGATAGCGTAGCATTGATTGAAATGTTGCCGCTGACGGATGCTGATGTGACAGGAAGGGTAAGACGACCTCTTGTGCAGAAGACAGGCCAACAATGAGATTAGTGAGATATGGATGGCTTTTAAATGGATGATGGGCTCCGTATGAAAGTGAAATGGTTGCTTTTATTCCTCCACAGCTTTAAAATGGTTTATTCACCTCCTTTGACTTCATGCACAACTTTCTGCACGTGGATGCTCTTGTTTTTATTAATAACTTCCAGGTTTCATCAAAATGTAACTCTGTATACACTCACTGCTCCATAGTTTCTCTTTTGTTAACTGGACTTATAACTTCTCACTGCACATTTTACATGTATTTAATTTAATATATATGTCATGACCGAAAGAACGAGATCACGGATACAAGCGGCCGAGATGGGTTTTCCCCGCAGGGGGCTGGCGTCTCCCTTAGGGATAAGGTGAGAAGTTCAGTCATCAGGGAGGGACTCGGAGTTGAACCGCTCCTCCTTCGCGGTGAAAGGAGCCAGTTTGAGGTGGTTCGTGCACCTAGTAAGGATGCCACCTGGGTGCCTCCCTAGGGAGGTGTTCCAGGCACGTCCAGCTGGGAGGAGACCGAGGGGTAGACCTAGGACCAGGTGGAGGGATTATATCTCTTCGCTGGCCTGGGAGCGCCTTGGGACCCCCCAGTCAGAGCTGGTTGATTAGGGGAGAGGAACGTTTGGGGCTCTCTGCTGGAACTGATATCTCCACGACCCGACCACGGATAAGAGGGAGAAGATGGATGGATGGATGGATGAGGATGGATGGATGGATGGATGGATGTGGATGGATGGATGGATGGATGGTGGATGGATGGGATGGATGGATGGTGGTGGATGTGATGGATGGATGGATGGTGGATGGTGGATGGTGGATGTATGGATGGATGGTGGATGGATGGATGGATGGTGGATGGATGGATGGATGGATGGTGGATGGATGGTGGATGGATGGATGGATGGTGGATGGATGGATGGATGGATGGATGGTGATGGTGGATGGTGTGATGGATGGATGGATGGATGGTGGATGGATGGATGGTGGATGGATGGATGGATGGTGGATGGATGGATGGTGGATGGTGGATGGATGGATGGATGGATGGATGGTGGATTGGATGGATGGATGGATGGATGGATGGTGGATGGATGGATGGATGGTGGATGGATGGATGGATGGTGGATGGATGGATGGATGGATGATGGTGGATGGATGGATGGATGGTGGATGGTGATGGATGGATGGATGGTGGATGGATGGATGGATGGTGGATGGATGTGGATGGATGGATGGATGGTGGATGGATGGATGGATGGATGGTGGATGGATGGATGGATGGATGGGGATGGATTGGATGGATGGTGGTGGATGGATGATGGTGGATGGATGGTGGATGGATGGATGGATGGATGGTGGATGGTAGATGGATGGATGGTGGATGATGGATGGATGGATGGATGGATGGTGGATGGTGGATGGAAGGATGGATGGATGGTGGATGGATGGATGGATGGTGGATGGTGGATGGATGGATGGATGTGATGGATGGTGGATGATGGATAGATGGATGGTGGATGATGGATGTGTACTTCTACTCCTCTACGTTCAGAGATGGATGGATGGATTAATTTAATATGCCATTCTTGTACACTAAATGTAAATAATATCCACTTTTATATCATGTTGGCTGTAATGTATCCCTTCAATAGTGGTTTTATTCATCAGTTAGTTCACATATGATGACTATTATATTTCACTCTTTTAGTTCTGTTTTATTTTCAATTTATATATTTTGAGATGTTTATATTTTATAATTGTTTATTTCCTACTCTTTTTGTATTTTCAAATGATTTACATTACCTGTTGTACATGCTGCTGCAGAACAACGTCCCAATTTGGGATTAGTTAAGTATATTTTCTCTTAAATCAGGTTCATTGGCAAGAAGTATTATACAATATGTTCAAGACATTTGAAATCCAAAATGTAATTAAAATAAATAATCAAAATATTTTAGCAGATATTGAAAGGAAAATTATCATTAAACAAAAAATATGTTGCCAGCAATATACATATAAAGCAAGAATATATATATAAATATATATCAATAACTGTGAGAGAATATCTACAGTATATCTTAGTTAAAGTAGGAGAGTTTTATGCAGAAAGAGAGCAAATCAAGAGTTTGAAAGTACAGATGTTGAGTTACCCGACAAACACTGAGGAATATTTGGGACACAAATGTTCAATAAAGCCGCAGTTCAAATATTAATCTTCCTGCCTCGAGACATGGAGAGAAGGGAGGAGCACTCACACAAACTCCATTTCTCCAAACTAATGTTGGGCTCTAAAGGATCTACAGCATGGTCATGACTTCACGTCACTACAGCTAAGCTAAAGGCGGCTAATGTTGGGTTCTTAAAGGAACTACAGCACGGTCACATGACTTCACGTCACCACCGCTAAGCTAAAGGAGGCTAATGTTGGGCTATAAAGGAACTACAGCACGGTCACATGACTTCACGTCACCACCGCTAAGCTAAAGGAGGCTAATGTTGGGCTATAAGGAACTACAGCACGGTCACATGACTTCACGTCACCACCGCTAAGCTAAAGGAGGCTAATGTTGGGCTATAAAGGAACTACAGCACGGTCACATGACTTCACGTCTCCACCGCTAAGCTAAAGGAGGCTAATGTTGGGCTATAAAGGAACTACAGCACGGTCACATGACTTCACGTCTCACCGCTAAGCTAAAGGAGGCTAATGTTGGGCTATAAAGGAACTACACGCACGGTCACATGACTTCACGTCACCACCGCTAAGCTAAAGGTGGCGACAAACAAAAAACAGTGTAACAAATCTTTAGATTACACGCTTTTCAAGTTAAATATCTACATTAGACTTCTATTTCTGTTTTAAGTTTAGCAAAAAGCCCTTAAAGCTTTATCGAACACCTTTATACATTTTTCTAGCAGTTTTTGTCTAACAGTATTTAAAGGTAGGCTTCTTTCTTCTTCCTCTTGCTTTCGACACTCAGAGCTGTGCACGTCGGCTTCATTTAAAGACCTTTTTCTCAGAGGAACCCGAGGAAGGACCGGGTCAAAGCTGTGATGGATGTGGGAGAATTTTCAAATGCCCTGCAGGCTTGTGGCTTTAATCTGCTCCTAAATGTACTTTTTATTCCCGTTAAAAGTTTTTGGGCGAAGAAGCCTCTCTAGCCCTTTAAAGTCCAACAGCAAACCAAACCAAAACGTATTGTAATATCTTTAAATAACACCATTAATGTTAAGTGCATTAAAACCAGGTCCTTCACTGAGGTCTCATAATGGCTTTGTGTAATTACATACAGGATATCATCATATATAAATAAAGCTCAGACTGATTCACTGACTAAATATAAACTAGTTCTACTTCATTTAAATGCTTCAAAAATAAAATAAATAAAGTCTGCGGAAAATGTTATATTCGACAAAGAGTGTGTGGGAGAGAAACTCCCTATGGAGGGATTACAGGGAATTCAGCCTTTGCAGACCATTGACATATATTAAACCTATAGAAGAGAGGTAACACCACAGAAAGCAGAGTAGGGCCTCATTAAAAGCTCACGAAGAAAGACTTTCCAATTAAATCGGTCTTTCTACGAAGCACCTGAATGCACCATTGGCCCTTTTAGAGTCATTTTATGTATTTAATATCTGGCAATAATACTTTTAACCACAACTTTGACATACATACCATAGAAAACACTCGCCTTCCTGCTGAACATTGAGAGAGACTGCACTGTTGTGAATATTTATGATGGGCAACACAGTCCTTTCACTGCTGTCCTTGACCTGCTCAAAGGCTTCATGAAGCAACGGCAGCATTGAGTGAAAGCTTCGTCAGAGTTATTCCCATTACTAGGAAGTTGTCATTTACTCTCCGCCTCGTACAAGCCTTTTAAAAAAACCTTTCCTACACAATCACAGTTCCCGACAGTCAGGTTCCTGCTTTGTGTCTTGAAAAGCGCTTTTAACACGTCGGTTCTAATAAAACACGAGTGCAGCGCTTCACTGTGTGACTGCTGCTGCTGAATAATGAAGATCACATCGTGCTTCCTGCAGTCTTATCTCTAGTCTTATTTTTGCTCGAGAGCGCTTCCCACCGCCGCTGTTTGAGTTCGTGACAAGTGAAAGGTCTCCTATGCAAAAAATGCACTTTCTGATGTCTTTTCTACATAAATATGTGTCCCCGGGTGTGAGGAGACTCACAAAGTGATGTCGTCTCTACATCACCATGTGTCCCCGGTGTGTCAGGAGACTCACTAAGTGATGTCTTCTCTTCATCACCATGTGTGTCCGGTGTGTGTCCGGTGTCAGGAGACTCACTAAGTGATGTCTTCTCTACATCACCATGTGTCCCCGGTGTGTCAGGAGACTCTCAAAGTGTCAGGAAATAAACCCCTCTCTCTTTCCCTCCTGTACTGGAGAGAGTATGTGTAAAGAAGCAGGAAATAAAAAGGAACTCACCTGAGAGAGAGAAAGAGTTTGAGCTCCATACTGTTTCAGAGAGAATCCTTCATGTGGTTTGGAACATGATATGGAGTTTAATCACGGCAGCATTTAGCTCAGTTTCTGCTGGGAGAATTCTCCTGATGAGATCTACTCTCTCTCTAAAGCTACTGACCCAGAGTCAGCTATTTAGTAACAGCTGGAAGAGAGGGGGGGGGGCTACAAGGATCTGTTTGGGGTTTGGAACAGGACACTTCAGAGACATGTTTTTTATATATTTGTATTAGGGCTGTCAAGTTAACGCGCTAATAACGCGTTAACGCAAAAAAAATTAACGCCACTGATTATTTTAACGCGATTAACGCATGTGTTTTTTTGTCCTCGGCTGCCCCGTAGTTTCAGAGCGCATCGAGTTTAAAATACCATCTACAAGCTGATGCTGACAGCCCCGCTCCTGCCGCCCGCTTGTGGCAGACCACACTTCCACGCTCACCGGCAGGCCCGGACTGGCCATCGGGAGGACCGGGAGGGTGTGTGTGTGTGGCGCGAGCGAGGCACACCTTACGTATTGTTGTTGTTAGCATCTGGTGCTAGCTAGCTGCGCTAACGGATATAAGGAGCTGTTTCAATGAAAACAGAGGAGCGAAATTTCGCCGACAACTGTGCCGAGCACTTGACTTTATGCAGGTAGCCAGACAGCACACTCAGCACGGATAGTACGCACAACATGATTGCAGCGTCCAGGCAGCACACGTTCGAGCATATATGCCTTGAGCTGCACATAGCTTCAACGATCCATCACAGTGTCTCCACATTCACACACACACACACACACACACACACACACACACACACACACACACACACACACACACACACACACACACACACACACCACACACACACACACACACACACACACACACACACACCACACACACACACACACACACACACACACACACACACACACACACACACACACACACACACACACAACACACACTCAGAGGTTGTTGTGTTTAATATTCATGACAATATTTGTCATTGTTCAAATGATAATAAACAAACATATAAAGCATATTTGTCCACTCATATGTTGATAAGAGTATTAAAAACTTGAAAAATATCCCTCTAAGGTACATTTAGAACAGATAAAAAATGTGCGATTAATTTGCGATTAATCGCGATTAACTATTTTAATCGACTGACAGCCCTAATTTGTATATATCTGAGACCTATAATATGTGCCTAAAAACAGCTAAGTAACCTTAACTTCGGTGCTCGTCGCTGTACACGAAAAGAAACAATCAGAGGTGGGAAGTAGTGGAGTACAATACTGGTTACTGTACTTAAGTACATGTTTCTGGTATCAGTACTTTACTCCACTACTTATTTTTCTGACGACTTTTTACTTTGACTTCTTACATTTGAACACAAATACCTGTACTTTCTACTTCTTACATGTTGAACACAAATACCTGTACTTTCTACTTCTTACATGTTGAACACAAATACCTGTACTTTCTACTTCTTACATGTTGAACACAAATACCTGTACTTTCTACTTCTTACATGTTGAACACAAATACCTGTACTTTCTACTTCTTACATGTTGAACCAAATACCTGTACTTTCTACTTCTTACATGTTGAACACAAATACCTGTACTTTCTACTTCTTACATGTTGAACACAAATACCTGTACTTTCTACTTCTTACATGTTGAACACAAATACCTGTACTTTCTACTTCTTACATGTTGAACACAAATACCTGTACTTTCTACTTCTTACATGTTGAACACAAATACCTGTACTTTCTACTTCTTACATGTTGAACACAAATACCTGTACTTTCTACTTCTTACATGTTGAACACAAATACCTGTACTTTCTACTTCTTACATGTTGAACACAAATACCTGTACTTTCTACTTCTTACATGTTGAACACAAATACCTGTACTTTCTACTTCTTACATGTTGAACACAAATACCTGTACTTTCTACTTCTTACATGTTGAACACAAATACCTGTACTTTCTACTTCTTACATGTTGAACACAAATACCTGTACTTTCTACTTCTTACATGTTGAACACAAATACCTGTACTTTCTACTTCTTACATGTTGAACACAAATACCTGTACTTTCTACTTCTTACATGTTGAACACAAATACCTGTACTTTCTACTTCTTACATGTTGAACACAAATACCTGTACTTTCTACTTCTTACATGTTGAACACAAATACCTGTACTTTCTACTTCTTACATGTTGAACACAAATACCTGTACTTTCTACTTCTTACATGTTGAACACAAATACCTGTACTTTCTACTTCTTACATGTTGAACACAAATACCTGTACTTTCTACTTCTTACATGTTGAACACAAATACCTGTACTTTCTACTTCTTACATGTTGAACCAAATACCTGTACTTTCTACTTCTTACATGTTGAACCAAATACCTGTACTTTCTACTTCTTACATGTTGAACCAAATACCTGTACTTTCTACTTCTTACATGTTGAACAAACCTGTACTTTCTACTTCTCACATTTCCCAAACAGGCTGGTTCCTTTAGTTTGAATGTGTGTTTGGTGGCGTGATCATTATTATTTAGAGTCATTGCGTGCCTATTGATTTGAACACGATCCGTGTATCCATCATTTCCTGGTCTTCTCTAAAGAAGAGGGACCAATGAAAACGTTGTCATGTTGCCGTTGTTCAGCATGGAAACATTCATTAGCTAACAATGACATTATTGTTCTATTAATATAAAGGGAGGTCAGGTACTCTTTAAAACAGCTGCTAGTTATGGGTACTTTTTACTGAAGTACATTTCAAAGCCCTCTTTACTTTTACTTGAGTAAAGAAGTTTAGTCAGTACTTCTACTTTTACCAGAGTATTTTTAAACACGAGTATCTGTACTATTACTTGAGTGAAGGATGTGTGAACTTTTGCCATCTCTAGGAACAAGAGCAAGCTGTTCGGGCCCATCGAGTTTAGAGAAACAAAGCTCCAGACCTCCAGGAGAACAGCTGTTTTTCTCCCAGTTATTGACACGGCATGCAAATCCGAATGGATGCCCCTCGACTTTATTGGGGAAAATTAATGGGAATTTTCTGCGTTTTGAGCAGCCTGTGCAACAACACCACATGGCACCATATGTTCCAAGCATAGAGCCAAGGAAGCGATGCTGGGGAACGTTAACACAGTCATATCTGCGAGGACAAGTCTTATTAAAGCATGTAAAGAGTTGCAACTAAAAGCATTTGGAGCCGAGTTTAAGAGATTCAGAGAGATTCAAAGGTGTTATCATCAGATGCTCAGCAGCTACAGTGAAGAAATGGCAATGACATTATTCTGACCTGAGCTCCTCCAACAATGCAACATATATAATAAAATACCAAAATACAAAATAGTGCAAAAAGTCTATAAACATGTACATAGAATATGATATGTACAAGAACAGAATATAAAATTAAATAATGTACATTAAGACTAAATTAAGAGAATTTGGCTCATTTTGAAGTGGTGCTGCAGCGGGTACACTGTGAAAATAAATAGGGTGTTTTAACTTAAAAACACAAGTTTAAGAGCTGCAAAAAGTACTTTGTTTCAGTTAAGTTATACAAGTTGTTTTAACTTGGACCTGTTCATTCCCATACATTTTCAGGAATATTTCATCGCTACTGCCATAAGCCCCAAAGACCCCGTCGACGGGTCCTTTTTTTTTCACAAATAAAAAAAAAAAATATATATTTTTTTTTTGTTTATTTTTTTTTATAAATTTTTTTTATTTTAATATTTTTTATTTGGATGGAATGAATACCTATGGTGATAATTCAATGTAATACACCATTTCTTTTGTCTGGTACCTGAAAAGGTCAAATGGCACTAATGGAACCAGATGTACCCAAATGTGCCGAAAGCTTATTCCGCCTGGAACATTTTTTTGCTAAACCTCTCTAAAAAGGTCAAATTGAACTTGTTTTGCCTCAATCTTGATACAGGGTACTTATTATATGTTATAGTTTGGATTCCTAAAGCTTTTAGTCTACTATCCCATCATTCAAGGGTGGTTTTCACTATAAGTAATGTTTTTTCTTTAGGCGGAGGTAAGAATTGACCTTTTTTGCTATGTTCCATCTGAATTTACTCTGACTGAGAAAAATCTATATTGATTCTGACACTTCTACATCCAACTCACAGATGTAACCTTGCTTTGATAAAAGAAATTATTCATATAACCCTTTTAGAAGTGAAGTTGTAGTCATTTGTTTTGGGCATGTCATTTTCGAGCCTGAAACCTGAAAAACAGGCTCAGGCTGAACGTTCTAGAACAATAGAGCGGTGCAGTGAAGAGTCCTAAAACCAGAAAGTGAGTTAGCATTTTACCACTTCCTGTTCGTCTCAGAGCCAATGGGATTTCTCCATAGGATTTAGGAAAATAGCTGGAAATAAGGTCTGTGGAAAACGAACCTGTTTGATAAATGTTTTGTTCAGCCGGATAATCTCCACATGTCTACCCTACTTTTATAATGTTCTAATCATAAATCTAATGTCCAGAAGCTACATGCTAACGTGATGCTATAAAGGAACTACAGCCGAGTCCAGCAGCACGACTTCAACGTCACGCCAACTTCAGATCCATATTCAAACACACAGATTCTAAATGGTACGAGTTGAAGCGTTTTTTGAACAGTTAGCAGGAGGCAGGTACTTGCTTTCAAGCAGAACAGGGCTAACTAACTTAGAGGAGTGTTTACGTGTTCGGTGTAATGACGTACAACGACCTCCACGACTTCTGTAGTCCTATTCAGCCACTTGGTAACAACCATCGTTTCTCAGACACGTCAACTCTTCAGAAATCACCAGTGGGGTCACTGCTGATGGATTTAATGTCCTAGAACAAAACGTGATCCGTCTCTTCAATGTGTCTCAACCTCAGACCTTATTTCAGATATTTCCAAACATCCTATGGAGAGATCCCATTGGCTCTGAGACCAGGGAACAGGAAGTGGTGAAATGTTGACTCACTTCCTGGTTTTAGGACTTGTCACTGCACCACTCTATACACAACTCCCACTGTTCAGTCAAATTCACTTCATAGAATGTACAGGTAATTGAACCGGCTTACAAAGCTGAGCTGAAATAATAACAACTTATGAAATTCAGTAGAAATTGCAAAAAAATGTATATATTAAGTGAAAGTAACTTAAAGAAAAAAGTTACAATAACTTAATGATCAAATCCTTTCTCACGTTGTATGTTTTATTGACCTATTGTGCATGCAAAGTCATATCTATACAATGAAATATATATCTTAGCTGAAGTCATAAAGGCAATTTATAACCAAATCGTACTAAATCGACAAGGACAGGAGTAGGCAAAATATGGGGAAAATATCCATTAAATGAAGTAGAACCAGTATTTATATTTAGTCAGTGAATCAGTCTGAGCTTTATTTATATATGATGATATCCTGTATGTAATTACACAAAGCCATTATGAGACCTCAGCGAAGGACCTGGTTTTAATGCACTTAACATTAATGGTGTTATTTAAAGATATTACAATACGTTTTGGTTTGGTTTGCTGTTGGACTTTAAAAGGAGTAGTTTGCGTAGAACATATGTTCAGTTCTGGTGCTGGACCGGTTTAACTGGCTGTTGAAATTGTGTAAAGGACAATTCTGTCACTAAACCTCACACTTTATTGATTTTGTTTGGCTGGATTTAATGGATGTTGAGCTGGTTTTACTAACATTTAAGGCTGTCATATAGTGTTGTTAATAGCTTTTCGACTGTTTTTGGTCTACACATTTAAATATATATCTTAGCTGAAGTCATAAAGGCTATTTATAACCAAATCGTACTGAATCGACAAGGACAGGAACCCCGTAAGTAGGGGGGGAAATATCCATTAAATGACTTCAGTAAATGCATAATGTGACCTGCTCCATCGAAATCAGTCGCATTGACCCGAAGACACATTTTGAGTTGTATACACTGTTGGAAAGAGGAGATTTCTAGCTTTCTAATGATATCAGGATTGTTTTTGTACTCCAAATATTAAGCAAAATATGTCACATGATATAATGACTGTCACCGAGTCATCATTTTGAGAAAAAGGCCTTTAAAGTTTCCTCTTCTCTGGAATCCATCGATCTGATTGGTTATTAGCGGCTAATAAATGATCAAAATAGTACGGAGGGAAGATATGTTCGTTTGGATTACTGGTCTGGGGAAGCTCGTGTGTGTGTGTGTGTGTGTGTGTGTGTGTGTGTGTGTGTGTGTGTGTGTGTGTGTATACGTGTTTGTTTCCCGGGAAAACACTCAGGAGAAACACCGGCTGTTGTTATGCCTGCTGTTACGTTAAATTACTCCGTTCTCCGCTTGTAATTATGTCTACAAGCTTTCAAAGTTGTATTTATCATCTGAATTTGCCGAAACA
Source organism: Trematomus loennbergii (assembly GCA_012861695.1). NCBI lineage: Eukaryota > Metazoa > Chordata > Actinopteri > Perciformes > Nototheniidae > Trematomus > Trematomus loennbergii. Next base: position 47,181 of record JAAOOA010001824.1, on the reverse strand, counting down.
AGTTTAATATTCTGAAAGCCAAGACTTTGTTTATTTGAAATCAGATGAAAACAAACTGTAACGGACCCTGCCGTGTTATCTATGATTACTATACGCCTTACATTCATAATGTCAGCCGGAGGGAGGGGGGCGGCGTGTGGAACAGCAGAGTGGCGAGTGAGAGGTGCCTTCTTCCCTTTACAAGCTTCACACATGTATTTATCGAGTGATTTTGGAAATAAAAGTTTCATATTCTGAAAGCCAAGACTTTGTTTGTTTAAAATCAAACAAAACACTTGAAAATATTTTTTTACACAAATCCACGTTTATTTTGAAATGAGCCGTTGCGACTTCCGACTGATTTCGATAGAGCGGGTCACATGTGACGTAGAAACAGTATTTATATCGAGTAGCCTGGGACATTTATGGCGTTATCTCAAGATATTTCAAGGTTTGCTGTTGGACTTGAAAATGAGTGTGTATTGGTTTTGACATATTTTCAGGTCTGCTGTTGAAATGGTGTAAAGGAATATTCTGTTACTAAACCTGACTCTGTTTTAGGTCTGCTTTTATTGGTTGTGTTTGGCTGGATGAAATGGTTGTTGATCTGGTTTTATTAACTTTTAAGGCTGTCATATAGTGGTTGTTGGGCGAGTGTTATTGGCTTTTTGACTGTTTTTGGTCTGGATTCATTGGCTGTTGGGCTGGTTGTGATGCCCGTTGTGTATTTGGGATGTTTTAATTGGTTAATTTTTATTTAACCTTTATTTAACCAGATAAAAACATTGAGATAAAATCTCATTTTCAATGCTGACCTGGCCAAGAAGGCAGCAACGTTACACATAACACAAACATATAAAATACAGAGAACATAACAAAGAAAACAAAAGACGAAAAAGCAGTCACTACATTGTGCACATTCGGACAGTAAGAAAAGTACACTACTTGTTACTGCAAGAGCAGCTGGTGGTGAGGACTTCAGACAACTTCAATTTAAAACATGATATAGAGACAAGTGCCCTCAGTTTAAGGCGTGATTGAAGGTCATTCCAAGACCAAGGACCATCATAAGAAAGACTCCTTTCTCCAGCCTCAGTCCGCACAGCAGGAACCTGGAACCGTATCCAGGCACTGGATCTGAGGTTGTAAGAGTCACAAACTGGGGCAAATCTGACACATATGTAGAGTGGAAGCTTTCCTAAAATGGCTTTATACATTAATAAAAACCAGTGCTGCATCCTACGCATAGTAAGTGAGGACCATCCAGTTAGGCTATACAATGTGCAATGATGAGTCCTATAGGGTGCATTTGATATATAACGCAGTGCAGCATGGTAGAGTGGGTCAAGTTTGGCCAAAACAGTGGGACAGGCAAATCTATAGATGGTATCACCGTAGTCCAGCTGGGACAGGAATAAGCCAGAGACCAACCTTTTATGGGATGAAATTGAAAACAACATTTAAGTCTGAAAAGGAAGCCAAGAGTGAATTTCAATTTCTTTGTTAAAACTTCAATATGGTGTTTAAAGTTCAGATTACTGTCCAACCAAAAGCCCAGATATTTGTAGGTATCAACAAACTCAACAGAAACGCCATCAAGGGTGTCAATGGAGAGGCAAGAGGAGGACGCTGACTTGGGAGCAAAAAGCATTGCTTTGGTTTTCTTACTGTTCAATAGCAGTTTAGAATCAAGACGTGCATGCTGCAGCGTGATACAATCTGATTTTAAATTGGAAACGGCATATCCAGAGAATTGGTTTGTTCTCTTGGCAGTTGGGCTGGCTTTTGTCTGTTTTTAAATAGCTCTTAGGCTAATTGTTGGCGGCTTTTTCTTTGGCTGTTGGGCTTGTTGTCGTGTGATTTTAACAGTGATTTTTGATGTTGCTATTATTAGCTGTTGGTCTGGTTTTTATTGGCTGTGGATCTTTTCGGGAAGGTTTTTATTATTTGTATGGCTTGTTTGTTAGCTGTTGGGCTGGTTTTCATCTGTTTTATTGGCTGTTGGGCTGTTTTACTTCTGATTAGCATGCCTGATGTGCACTTTTTTATTGGTTAATGGTTTTCTTTGGCGGTCTGGCTGTTTTTCGTCTGTTTCTAATGGCTCCATTTTTTGGCAGGTTTCTTTGGCTGTAGGGCTCGTTTTCTGTGCTTTTAATGGCCATTGTGCATTTTATGGTTTTATTAACTTTATGGCTTGTGTATTAGCTGTTGGGCTGGTTTTGGTGTTGTTTAAATGGCTAGTTTGTTATTTGGTGCTGGTTGTACTGGCCAATGGGAAGTTTTTGGGTTGTTTTATAGATGTGCTGGTTCTGCCACGATGACCACCAACCCTGTTTAGAGCAAAAGAAGATTGAGCAATGAAACAGGAAACAATTAAATTCAACAAAAGTGTGAAATGAAGTCTTTCCAGAGACAGACCCTGGAGAATAAATTGAATCCTGCTCCTCAAAATACAGATTTACTCGTCTTTGTCCGAGTTGTCAAGCGAGGACACGCTACAAGAAAAAACAGCATGTAGCCGTTTAGTTCTATTCATTGCATATTACAAAGAAATAGAAGGTGACAAGCTTTTCCAATTGCCTGGCCTTTCACAACTGATTATACATCTCAGTACGGAGTGAAAAATTGAGGGAAATATTCATCAATTTGCATTTTATGTCGCCTCCACCTCCTCCTCCACACACCCTTTCTGATTCAACAGATAAGTGTTAATGGCTGCGCAGCGTATCATCAGAACCATCTGTAAAATTAAGGAAGAGTGATGTTTACCAAAAGCAATCTGTTTGATGTGCACTTCCAAATCAATTTCAAGCAGCGAGGGTCAAACAGCCTCCGTTGATTCGACAATGTTTCTGTAGATCCCCGGAGGAAGTGAGCTGCAATTATCCGGCATAAAACACTCCTGACTCCCTCCTCATTATAAACCCTTGTGAATAATCACAGCCCGCTGCAATTAATGAAGCAACTCTTCAGCGGAGAGCTCTAACGGCACATTTTCATTTCGCACATTTCATTAGGCCGATGCCTTTTTGAAATTAGACGTTTGAAATGTGTCTGACCTTCGGATCGCACGAGGCGGGCCTGATTGCAAATTTGTGCAACAAGTTTTTAATATTTTCTACATTTCTGGGTCTAACAAGGGCCATAAACTTCCCACATAAAAGTATTACAACCACGTATTGGTACGTCCTTTATTGTGTTAATAGGCAGTGAAACTTGAATTCACCAGAAGTCGTTTGCTCTGGAAATACTGGGCAAACTTTCTCTTGGCAGATATCGTTTTTATCGACTGAAATCTCCCTAAAAAACAATGGGGATGGTTTAAGCAGATTACTTTGGGACATTTAAAAGCTTGAAATCAGTTCATGTTCGTCCCAATTTAATACAAAAATATTGTCTGAAAGGATCTAGAGGGTAAATTCATCCTAAAATCAAAAAACACATCCTATTTATATTACATTCATATGCAGAGTTTTTTAACTATTTAGATTTAGGGATATATAGTTTATAGTTTAGGGGTCGAGTTCCTCTAAAATGAGCGAGGTGGCACAAAAAATACATTTAAAAACATTCAGAAGTGGGAGAAGTACTTAGATATTGTACTTGTGTAAAAGTAGAAGTACTCAGATATTGTACTTGAGTAAAAGTAGAAGTACTCAGATATTGGACTTGAGTAAAAGTAGAAGTACTCAGATCTTGTTCTTGAGTAAAAGTAGAAGTACTCAGATCTTGTTCTTGAGTAAAAGTAGAAGTAGAAGTACTCAGATATTGGACTTGAGTAAAAGTAGAAGTACTCAGATCTTGTACTTGAGTAAAAGTAGAAGTACTCAGATCTTGTACTTGAGTAAAAGTAGAAGTAGAAGTACTCAGATATGGACTTGAGTAAAAGTAGAAGTACTCAGATCTTGTACTTGAGTAAAAGTAGAAGTACCCAGATCTTGTACTTGAGTAAAAGTAGAAGTACTCAGATCTTGTTCTTGAGTAAAAGTAGAAGTACTCAGATCTTGTACTTGAGTAAAAGTAGAAGTACTCAGATATTGGACTTGAGTAAAAGTAGAAGTACTCAGATCTTGTTCTTGAGTAAAAGTAGAAGTACTCAGATCTTGTTCTTGAGTAAAAGTAGAAGTAGAAGTACTCAGATATTGGACTTGAGTAAAAGTAGAAGTACTCAGATCTTGTACTTGAGTAAAAGTAGAAGTACTCAGATCTTGTACTTGAGTAAAGTAGAAGTAGAAGTACTCAGATATTGGACTTGAGTAAAAGTAGAAGTACTCAGATCTTGTACTTGAGTAAAAGTAGAAGTACTCAGATCTTGTTCTTGAGTAAAAGTAGAAGTACTCAGATCTTGTACTTGAGTAAAAGTAGGAGTACCCAGATCTTGTACTTGAGTAAAAGTAGAAGTACTCAGATCTGTGGACCAAATGTATACTATAAATACTGTGTACATTAGTGTATAAAGTACTGCATTATCAGCATAACATGTGTTTTATAGGAACAAAGTAACTGAGGGTTAAATACATGTAGTGCAGTAAAAGTACACATCTACCTTTGAAATGTAGTGGGGTAGAAGCGTGGGGTATCATAAAATGGTAATGAAGTACATGTATGTCAACATAGTACAATACTTGAGTAAATGTACTTCCCATCACTGATTGCTGGAAGCTCAAATCTCAATGAATATGTGATTCTCTGTGCCTTCTTATCATGAGAGAGAATATATAACCACATGTTTCTCACTGTTGGATTAATAACGGAGAGGCAGTTCATAAAGCAGCCATTCTTCACCTCTTTAAATCAACATTATCTCCGCTCTCTCTCTCTCTCTCGTGGACGTGCTGCACATCCAGATTTCTGCACGGGAAGTCAATCCATCACGCTCGGAAACATAAAGGATCATGATTACTCAAAATGTCCCTCTAACTGTGAGCGTCCTCACCTCCTCTGTTATCTCCCAACACCGTCATCTGTCTCTCTAATGAATGCTCTGCTCAGAACACCAGTCTACACAGGGGAAAGGGGGCTTTTCTCCCACGGAAATTGTACATTTTAGCCGAGTTATTATCAGACTTTCTCAGGGGGGGATAATCTAAAATTGATATGAAATCTTGCTGACCATATCTCCAGATATAAATGATGAATGAACGCATCAATGGCTGCTGATATCTTCCTCTACACCACAGCTCTCATCTATTTTGCAGCACTGTCACTCACAGGTCCAAATGGCAATAACAAACGTTAGTGACAGTATTGGATCAAATCTAGGAGACTGAGGCCACGGCTTCTCATATCGGAGCCAAGGTGGAGGACTCCTGGCGGCTCCATGCTAAATGTATTAGCGTCTTATGTCAGTCCCTCATATTGGGTCCAGAGGAGGATTCAGGTGATGTCTTATTGCACATTATATCCAGCCTCTGCACTCACTGGGGGGGAGAAAGCTGTGGTCTGAGACCCATGGGAGTGGGAGGAGGGTTGGGAAGAGAGAAAGTAGGGTATGTAGGGGTATTTTAACTGTGAGTTAGGATTTCCCGTGTTGCAGAGGTACTTTTGTCAATCAGACCCGAATCGTTGTTGTGCGTCGTCAACTGTTTTAAATGTTTGTCAAGTTTCAGTTTTATTCACGTTCATGTTTAGTTTAGTTCCGGGGTTTTGTTTTGATAGTCTGTCTTCCTCATGTGTTTGTCGCGCACTTCCTCCCTTATATATATAATAAGTAATTCACTGTCTCGTTGCCTCTTGTGTTTCATGCCGAGCTCTCCAGCGTTCGAAATCATCTTCTAGTTATAGTCATAGTCCACGTTCATAGTTATTGTAAGGTATGATCAGGTAGTTATTAAGTATTTATAGTGGTAGTGGTAGTCTAATGGATAGTGAGGTGGGCTGAAGGTTGTGAGTTCAAATCCCGCCGGGAGCACCACCCTGTGTGCCCTTGAGTAAGGCACTTAGTCCTTAGTTACTCCAGGAGAATGTCGGTCATTGTAAGTCGCTTTGGATAAAAGCGTCAGCTAACACATTTTTACACGGCCTTAGTTACAACAACAGGTGCACATTTTTACCCCTTCATTCATTCTACAGCAATAATTAAATATCCCCTTTTTGCAGATATCGAGTAGATCCTGTAAACGCTCTCCCCTCTCTCCCTGCCTCTCTCTCTGCTGAAGGCTTGACTCTCGGCCTCCTCTGGGATAACTCTTGCGTTTTAAGCTGCACTGTAGTTGACTCTGTCTCAGATGGCTGAGCTCCTCTCACCAGAAACGGCAGAGAAGAGGCTTAATGCCAGATTTGGGGAGCGAGGGTCACTACGGTGCAAGAACTGGGACTGATGCAAGAAGACCAGGTCCCTGAAGGTCTCTAAAGTCTGGGAAACAGATGAAGGGTTGGTGAGGAGAATATAACATACTGATAGAAAACCAGAGGTGGGACAATCTTGAGTAAAAGTAGAAGTACTCACATATTGTACTTGAGTAAAAGTAGAAGTACTCAGATCGTGTACTTGAGTAAAAGTAGAAGTACTCAGATCTTGTACTTGAGTAAAAGTAGAAGTACTCAGATCTTGTACTTGAGTAAAAGTAGAAGTACTCAGATCTTGTACTGAGTAAAAGTAGAAGTACTCAGATCTTGTACTCGAGTAAGTAGAAGTACTCAGATCTTGTACTTCAGTAAAAGTAGAAGTACTCAGATCTTGTACTCGAGTAAGTAGAAGTACTCAGATCTTGTACTTCAGTAAAAGTAGAAGTACTCAGATCTTGTACTTGAGTAAAAGTAGAAGTACTCAGATCGTGTACTTGAGTAAAAGTAGAAGTACTCAGATCTTGTACTTGAGTAAAAGTAGAAGTACTCAGATCTTGTACTTGAGTAAAAGTAGAAGTACTCAGATCTTGTACTTGAGTAAGTAGAAGTACTCAGATCTTGTACCTGAGTAAGTAGAAGTACTCAGATCTTGTACTCGAGTAAGTAGAAGTACTCAGATCTTGTTCTTGAGTAAAAGTAGAAGTACCAGAGTGTAGGAATACTCAGTTACAATAAAGTCCTGCATCCAAAATGTTCCTCAAGTAAAAGTAGAAAAATATTATCATCAAAATATAGTGAAAGTAGCGACAGTAAAGTAGTCATTGTGCTCGTAAAAAAAACTGAGATTTAGAGTTTCTGCATTTAAACAGGTCAAATCAGGAAAATGTTCCCTGTGACTTTTACACTACAATTTATTAGATGAGATTATTACTCATGCATTCATGTTAGGTGTTGGTAGGCGATGACAATTTGACATACGTTGAGGACAGAGTGAGGAGCTGCTGACGAGGTGTGGGTGCTTTCCAATCGTTAAAGAGAGTGTGAACACATCCAAGGAGATAGAAGACAGATTGAAAACTGAATTGCATTATAAACAGAGCTGTAAATGTCTGTCATTTTTACCTTCCCCCGAAAGCAGTTTGTGGAAATAGACAGTCAGAAGATTTTACTCCAAGACTCACTATCAGAAACCTGTTTGTCCTGCAACGAGAAATGTAGCTTCATAAACAAAATAACTAATATATTAAATAAAGACAAACACATGTAAAAATAACATAACAGGTAGACACTACAAACGTTAGCTATCCATCTAACAAGCTAGTTAGCTTTAGATGGCCTAAATTCCTAAATATGCGTTATTTGGACAAAGTAATCACACGTGGGAATCTAAATGGTAAAATGGACGTGTAGATAAAAGACTAATATATTTCAATCAGGAGAGACGGTGTTGTTGTAAGAATACATATTTATTGCCAGGAATACACAAATGAATGTAATGGAGTTTTGGCGATTAGGCCCCGTTGTGCAGGAGTATCATTCGGGAGGGGAGAACCGATCCGATGAAACCCCCGGGGTCTAGACACTGGTGGTGGTGAATGGATAGTTGGGTCGGTCTGAAGGGGAGGGCTTAGCTTGACCCTGGTGGTGGTGAATGGATAGTTGGGTCGGTCTGAAGGGGAGTGGCTTAGCTTGACCCTGGTGGTGGTGAATGGATAGTTGGGTTCGGTCTGAAGGGGAGTGGCTTAGCTTGACCCTGGTGGTGGTGAATGGATAGTTGGGGTCGGTCTGAAGGGGAGTGGCTTAGCTTGACCCTGGTGGTGGTGAATGGATAGTTGGGTCGGTCTGAAGGGGAGTGGCTTAGCTTGACCCTGGTGGTGGTGAATGGATAGTTGGGTCGGTCTGAAGGGGAGTGGCTTAGCTTGACCCTGGTGGTGGTGAATGGATAGTTGGGTCGGTCTGAAGGGGAGTGGCTTAGCTTGACCCTGGTGGTGGTGAATGGATAGTTGGGTCGGTCTGAAGGGGAGGGCTTAGCTTGACCCTGGTGGTGGTGAATGGATAGTTGGGGTCGGTCTGAAGGGGAGTGGCTTAGCTTGACCCTGGTGGTGGTGAATGGATAGTTGGGGTCGGTCTGAAGGGGAGTGGCTTAGCTTGACCCTGGTGGTGGTGAATGGATAGTTGGGTCGGTCTGAAGGGGAGTGGCTTAGCTTGACCCTGGTGGTGGTGAATGGATAGTTGGGTCGGTCTGAAGGGGAGGGCTTAGCTTGACCCTGGTGGTGGTGAATGGATAGTTGGGTCGGTCTGAAGGGGAGGGCTTAGCTTGACCCTGGTGGTGAATGGATAGTTGGGGTCGGTCTGAAGGGGAGGGGCTTAGCTTGACCCTGGTGGTGGTGAATAGATAGTTGGGTTCGGTCTGAAGGGGAGGGGCTTAGCTTGACCCTGGTGGTGAATGGATAGTTGGGGTCGGTCTGAAGGGGAGTGGCTTAGCTTGACCCTGGTGGTGGTGAATGGATAGTTGTGGGTCGGTCTGAAGGGGAGTGGCTTAGCTTGACCCTGGTGGTGGTGAATGGATAGTTGGGGTCGGTCTGAAGGGGAGTGGCTTAGCTTGACCCTGGATTCAGAGGGACAGAGGTGCAAAGGGGTGGAGGAGGGTTGCGTCGAGTCACCTGAAATGACAGCTGTCAGAGGGGAGAGCAGATTTAAAGGTTTAGCGGAGCGCTATGATAGGCTTGTGAGAATAGAGCGAAGTGATTGGTTAAGCTGGGGAGTGACGCCCCGATCACTTATTGAGAGGAGAGAGAGTAGTAACATGGAAATAGTAAATGAATGAGAAAAGACGGTCTTCCTTGTTGAACTTACGCTGAGCTTCATTACATTTCGACACTAAGCCAGCAAACGTTAGCTATCTATCTAACAAGCTGTTATTTTCAGCTATCTAGCTCGCTATCTTCCACATTTTCTCCTAACTTTAATTATTCCTATTTGTTCTTACCCTATGGTTCGTGTGCCTACCTTTACTAACGCTCTCCACACACCCAGCAGCTCCTCACGCTCCAAAAATGTTCGTAAATTCCTCAATATGCGGTATTTGGAAAAAACTAATGACATATTGGGAATCTAAACGACTACTTTGATGCTGAAAACAACTATTAAAAGTGCCTATAAAAGACGAACATATTAAATAAAGACAGAAACTCATTCCTCTACACCAGTGGTCCCCAAACTAAGGCCCGCGGGCCGTATACGGCCCGCCTCCACATTTGGCCCGGCCCCCTGAACAATACCAGAGACGCATTATGATTTTTTTTTTTTTTTTTTTTTTTTTCAGTCTTGCCACGCGAATCCTAGACTAGCCCCTGTCAAATAGAACGGAATAATGGCAAAAAGGTTAGGTAAGAGAAACATTGATTCAGAATGCAGGGTATTTAACCTGCAGTGGTCAAACGATTATTTATTTATTAGTGTGGCTTTCTGGAAACAATAAATGTTTACGTTTAGGCACCCCTGCGATCGTCACACTTTTTCTGTTACAACTGACCCCGGCCCCCATCAGAGAAGGAAAAGTTATGTGGCCCTCACAGGAAAAAGTTTGGGGGACCCTGCTCTACACTCTCATAATTAACATTACTATTATTTTTGATTACCTGTGGTTTAACTTACAGAGTGGACCTGTGTTTACCCTGGCAGTACATTCTTAAAAATGCGTTATTTGGAAAAACGAATCACATATTGGGAATCTAAATGGTAAAATGCACAGTGCAACTAAAAGACGAATATATTAAATGAAGACAAAAACACATGTAATAAAATAACATAAGAGATAGACCACTGAGCTAGCAACGTTATCTAACAAGCTAGTAAGCTTTAGCTCGCAAGCCAGCTATATATGTGGCTCTCATAATTTAAATATAATACAATATGGTTCACTTACAGAGCAGACCTGTGTCTACCTTTCTGGTACTGAGAGTAATTACAGTAACATGTACATTCTCAAATGTGCTTTATTTGGATAAATGAATCACATGATGGGATTATATACGGCTACTTCCTTGGTGTTAAACCTTAATAATACTTTTTTATAAAGCTTCAATCAGTCTCTCTTGGTTTAATGCACTTATTGTAAGTCACATTGGATTTTTTTTGATGTATTGGGTATTTGATTTTCCCATATCGCCCAGAACTACTTGATAAAATCACAACCAGAGCAGAATAATAGTACAAGAGTGGATTTATTTCACTTTGGATGCAGGCTTGATTTTATCCCGCTGTGATAAAACATTCTTTGAATCCCTTTTTCCCAACATTTGAGACTTAGTTTTCCTCTCCTGATCAGCTGTACCAGCAGAGAGACTGGCGGAGGATCACAGCGCAGATTCACCGTCTTTCTGGCGCTGGTTGGATGTTGGAAGTTACACACATTTGGCTTCAAACCCCCCAAAACATCACAGCTCCTGCATGAAGGAGGAGAGATATTCTTCTCCAGATGATGCATGAGCACTGATTCATAGCAGCTCGCAGCTCCTTTCACTTTCTGTTGGTAGTTTTAGTGACTAAAAGAACAAATGTGAACAAAACGGTCTATTTCTTTCTTCATTTCTCATACACATACATTTAAATAAATGCACATTAGCTTGTAGCCATGTTCAAGTGAGCATAATTAGCTTCACAATGCCCACAAAGCGCCCTGTATTTAGCTTAGCCCACCGTACAGTACGTGCACACGGCAGCGTGCGTGCTTCAACGGAGACGCTTCCCATTCACTTTGAATGGGGTGACGTCGCTTTGCCGAACTGCATTGTGGTTCCGTCGCGTCGCTTGCCTCCGTGCTCGCTTCGAAAGTTGAGAAAAGTTCAACTTTTGAAGCGTCGACGGAAGCGCCAGCCAATCAAATCATATGCCAGTACAAGCTCTAGCCAATCAAACCGCGTGCTTGTGTGTCCGGGGCAGAAGATAATGTGATTGGTTGTTGGTCACACGCCAGACACGCCCACCGGCAAGCTTCAACGCGATGCTGCCGTGTGGAAGTACCGTTAGCTTAGCCACCATTAGCTTAGCCACCATGAGCAGAAACCGTTTAGCGGCTACTAAGCTTACTATTACAAACAACAATCATGTCACATTCATATCCTGACTGGTTTTGAACTTGTCAACATTTCATAAACGCATTCAAACACAATTCAAACATTTTAAGAAAACATTTAAATCGGTCGAACGTAGCAAAACCTTCAAGCTAACAAGCTAACAAAATGCTAACTCACCAGGTTAAACGTCATTTGAGATGAACGGCTTTGGAGTTTCTCCCCTAAACTGTTTCCACAGCTGCTCTGGAGTTAAACAGCTGTTCAGTCTGTGCCTTAGTGCATTTACATTTAATTATACATTTACATACTTGTTAAAATGTTTGCTATACAACACACGCTTTGCTGCATGCCCTGCTGCACTGCATTGGTTCAAGATAAATTATGGCTTACCACCGTCAAATGCTATCTTGTTAAATGTTGTATTCGGGGCGAAAATTGAATAAATGCAGATGTTTTCAGAGCAATATAAAATAGAAATTAGAGGGAAATACGACCTGTTTACCTTCCTGATAGAAACCAGTATGCTAACGGTGATAAATGAGTGCATGTTGTTGTACACAGGATATAAGTCTGTATAAGAAAATGTATATTACTATGTTACAGATATATTTTAAAGGTGTTTCTCAGGCTTGCCTCGGCTCAGTAACACTGTATTGAAGGCAGTTTTACTTTTAAATAATTCAGGCTCTGCAGACGTGATTTGTTTCCAAACTTGGACTGAACTTTTAGTGTTCACAGATATTATTATAATTCCATAACCAACATCTGAATGTAATTAAAGTAATGCAATGCTGATATAACAATAACACAATTTCTCATTTTTAATTTCGATCCAGCAGTGGTATAATGAATTATAAATGATTAATTGTCTCCGCTGCTGTTTTATTATGGTAACAAAACACTAATGTTAATTGATTAAGGTGGTCTCACACAGATTGAATATATTTTGATCCGTGGAAAGAAATATTTAATTACTCATTTCATCGCCCACTGTTTGAATATTAGATAAGTCTCATAGTGCTGCTGTTGTTGTGAATTCGTTCCTGTGATCAACTTCTCATGCTGCATTTTTAGGTAAACTTTTGGTACAAATAAAGCAAATTCACAAACAAACTGTGTAGAAGAAAGTATGTTGCCTTAAGCCTTTCTTTTGCAGTCAGACCCAAGTCCAGATATACATATTATTCTCATTTTCAGGTGTATATCAGAATGTAGTGTCTCTACTTTAAAGAGTCCTCTCCTGCTGATGTTCAGGTGTATATCAGTATGTAGTGTATCTACTTTAAAGAGTCCTCTCCTGCTGATGTTCAGGTGTATATCAGTATGTAGTGTCTCTACTTTAAAGAGTCCTCTCCTGCTGATGTTCAGGTGTATATCAGTATGTAGTGTCTCTACTTTAAAGAGTCCTCTCCTGCTGATGTTCAGGTGTATATCAGTATGTAGTGTCTCTACTTTAAAGAGTCCTCCCCTGCTGATGTTCAGGTGTATATCAGTATGTAGTGTCTCTACTTTAAAGAGTCCTCTCCTGCTGATGTTCAGGTGTATATCAGTATGTAGTGTCTCTACTTTAAAGAGTCCTCTCCTGCTGATGTTCAGGTGTATATCAGTATGTTGTGTCTCTACTTTAAAGAGTCCTCTCCTGCTGATGTTCAGGTGTATATCAGTATGTAGTATCTCTACTTTAAAGAGTCCTCTCCTGCTGATGTTCAGGTGTATATCAGTATGTAGTGTCTCTACTTTAAAGAGTCCTCTCTGCTGATGTTCAGGTGTATATCAGTATGTTGTGTCTCTACTTTAAAGAGTCCTCTCCTGCTGATGTTCAGGTGTATATCAGTATGTGTCTCTACTTTAAAGAGTCCTCTCCTGCTGATGTTCAGGTGTCACCCTCTGTCTGAAACCAGAGCCCAGTCTGTTCTGAGTGGTTAGCTGGCAGGCTCTGTTAGATAGAAGCCCACTATGGTAGTTTTCCGTGTGGAAATTTGGTGAAAAGGGACCTGGAAAGTGCTGGAAAAGTCCTTGAATTTAAAGTTTCTGAAGCTGTGGTAACAGTGCATCATGTTGCTTAAATGCTTCAATTTTAATTTAGTTGTAGCATTTCCTTCCTAAAAGGCACATGGTCATTTGTTTTCATATAGAAATATAGCTCGACTTTAACTCAAACTCACAGTCAGAAAAACTCTGGATCCCGACATGAAGCGGTGCAACTTGTTTCTCTGAGGTGAAGCTGTGAGGTGCGCCTCTCTAATCTACACACTGCCCTGATTCAAAGGCTTTCAGAAAGCCAATCAACTGCATGTCCAGCTGTGATGGATTCAGAAGTCGCCCCGAGGCAAAGATGAAAGTAAAAAAAAATCCTGAAATGTACCATGGGGTAAAATATTAACAAGCTGTAGTGTATGCCAGTTGTAAATATAGTTTGATGTTAACAGCGTGGTGCTTTCAGCTTTAGTATATCTTATAGAAAACCTCTGAACATTAGGCAGTGTGCAAAAGCTCTTCAGCCTTTTGAGTTATTTTGCAACAATGCTAATCTATGCTCTCTAGCAGGGACGATCTGGGGGGAAAAGGTTCGCGCGAACTAGGGATTAGTCCCAGATCCTTTTTCGTGTGAAACCAAATCTCCCCCCCTATCGGCCTAGTTCGGGGGAGAAGTACTCTTGGCTATTCAACGCCTTACAAGCATGTTGTAAATACTCTTGGCTTGTAGCATTTTGTGTAAAAGAGATAATAGTCATAGATCCCTTTGAAATCCCATGCCGGATATCGCTAATTCTTCTTCCATGTTCTTCTAAACAGTATTAACACCAAGAAATGTCACTTAGTCACAACTTTATGGTGACTTTGCAGGCGTTTGTTCCACTTTTTTGTTTAATTTCACTCAGGGACTCCAGGGACTCCAAAGAGACAAAAGATAAATAATGACCACAAAGTCATCCACAATGACCACAGAGATGAGTTGCTAGTAGTCATTATTAATTACTACTAATTGTATACATTGTATGTTAAGCCTCTCATATGTTATTATGTCAAAATGACAATAAAATTAGCAAAAATGATATGATGATATGGTTATAGGGCTATAAAAAAACACAATGCAAATATTAAAAATACATAAAAATGATATGAAAATAACCCAAAAATCCACAATAATAAGGTGTTAATTATTAAAATATTTTACGTATAATTTGTGTTTTAATCTCATCTTCTTAGGTAACATTAAGCTGTCTTTGGCTCTTTTCTGCTGTAACAAATGTAAATGTCCCCTCTGTGGGACTAATGAAGGTATTCTGATTCTGATTCTGATGATTGCACCCACATCAAAAAAGGTAAACAACTCTGTGATGAATGCAACCCAGCATGATCACAGAGGTTTCCATCCACATGGCACGCCGTAATGCTCGCTTTGGTTCCAATCTCTCTCTGGCTTGCAAAGGGAATACAAAATGTCAGGCCAAATATTCCTCAAACAACAGAATAATTACAGCGGCACCGGGGAACAGCAGGGGGCCACACTCGGTCTTCCTCCTCCTCCCGAAAACCAAACAACAAAACACAGGGATCAGCGGCGCTCCTGATGAGGTGAAGACACGGAGCAAACACTCCGGGAATATGTTAACGGAGCTAAAGGCCCAGACACACCAAACTGACACCAAAAAACACGTCCCGACGGACCCGACTGTTGTGGCCAAAAAGTCGCACTGGAACACACCGCAAAGACTTCAGCCGACGGCCAAGTAGCACGTACGCACTGCGCATGTGGCAATAACTCTCCTTACCAGCAGGCGGCTGTAGTGTGTATTCAAATCAAATCAATCAAGTTTTTTTCATTTAAAAGCAATTTTTGGTCGAGCCAAAGTGCTGTACATGTAATAAAAACACATTACTACAATCACAATAAATTACAACAGATATATAAAAAACACAGGGAAAAGTCAGGAGCCGTGCTCCGCTCTGACTAGAAGGCCAGGGAGAAGAAGTGTGTCTTAAGAGTAGATTTAAAAACCTCTAGGGTCTGGGCCGACCTCACATGGAGGGGCAGAGTGTTCCAGAGCCTAGGGCCAGCTGCTGGGAAGGCTCGGTGCCCTCTGGTTTTGAGCCTGGTTTTGGGCACTACCAGCAGCAGCTGGTCAGCAGACCTTAAAGCTCTGGCTGGGGTGTAGCGCTGGAGGAGTTCAGCTATATAGGCCGGAGCCAGCCCATTTAGGGCTTTAAAAACAAATAAAAGGATTTTAAAATATATATAAAATAATAATATTCGTCATTCAAAAGAGGCAACCGGAAGACAGACTGCGTGATATATACAAACAACAAATAGCGTGCGTTCCATTTTCACTCTCGTCCATCAGAGACTGTTTCACATAGCGACTTATAATCTAAAACATGTTTAGTACTGTACTGAAAAAGGAAAAATAATAGCCATCTGTGTGTGCCTAATCGTTTGTTTGCGTACCTCACTTCTGTTTTGCTTCTCATGCACTGATTCGCTAAGCTGAACAGCCAATCAGAGTGATTTATTTTGCCAGCAACGGAAGGTGTCGGCACGGCCCGAAAAGACTCGACGGTGCGGGGCACACCAATCTGAGTAGGGCGACAGGACGCTCATCGACGGCCAGACATCTATCGGCTTGGTGTGTCAGGGCCTCTAGATAACATAAGAAGGACTTTATTGATCCCAATTTGGGAAATGTTTGCATTGCAGCAGCAAAAAGACAAGGCATTGTGCATAAGAAATTTAAAGACTAGAAATTAACAATCCAAAATGTAAACATCTCAAATAGAAATAAAATAGCATTAAAAAAGTAGAAAATATGTTGAAATATACACGAAACCAGGGATGGTGTATTGAATATGATAAAAATACATTAAGTATACATGTGCAGGTCATGCCTCTCCCGAGAACATTTTGAAATATTTCCCATAAAATGTAGAATATTTGGAGAAAAAAAGTCAGACAATTTTTGAATATTTTGGAATAATTAAAGGACGAAAGTTTGACTATTTTAAGAAAACATGTTACAAGATAATAATATGTTAAATATTCTGAACAGACATCAGAATAATGAGGAAAGCAATAAGTGCAAAAGTATGTGGCCAAAAAAACAGAATATTTTGTCATAAAAATTGGAATATTCAGAGATTTATTCAGGAATATCTTAGATAACAGTTTATTAAGAAAAGAAAATCCACCATCAAACGACTGATCTCCTCTTCATCTGATCTCCTCTTCGTCTGATCTCCTCTTCGTCTGATCTCCTCTTCGTCTGATCTCCTCTTCATCTGATCTCCTCTTCATCGATCTGCTCTTCATCCGATCTGCTCTTCATCCGATCTCCTCTTCATCCGATCTCCTCTTCATCTGATCTCCTCTTCATCTGATCTCCTCTTCATCGATCTCCTTCATCCGATCTCCTCTTCATCCGATCTCCTCTTCATCCGATCTCCTCTTCATCCGATCTGCTCTTCACGATCTCCTCTTCATCCGATCTCCTCTTCATCCGATCTCCTCTTCATCCGATCTCCTCTTCATCCGATCTCCTCTTCATCCGATCTCCTCTTCATCCGATCTGCTCTTCATCTGATCTCCTCTTCATCTGATCTCCTCTTCATCTGATCTGCTCTTCATCTGATCTCCTCTTCATCTGATCTGCTCTTCATCTGATCTCCTCTTCATCTGATCTCCTCTTCATCGATCTCCTCTTCATCTGATCTGCTCTTCATCTGATCTCCTCTTCATCTGATCTGCTCGGTCTGAAGAGTGTTTTGTGTCCTTTGAGCTTCTCTATTCTCTTTGTTAAGCAACACTAAAACCCTCTCACACATCAGCATGCAGGAGCGAGTTTATTTCCATATACCCCCAGGTCTTCCTCCCGTCTCCAGGCCCCGGCTGTTTGAGCAGGAACAGACAGCATGTGTTTAGCTGCTATAAACGGTCTCTGCTCTCATCGTGCTCTGCCACGTGGGAGTTATGATGTGTCGTCCTGTCGTACACATTTACATATTATTTACTCCTGCAGGATTTACCGTCAGGACGTAAAGCACCGTGGCGTGAGCTCGGACCGAGTTATAAACAGATCAGAGGCAGCTAGTGAGGCTTCTGCAGGAGGAGTGAGACATGAAGACAGGAGTGAGACATGAAGACAGGAGTGAGACATGAAGACAGGAGTGAGACATGAAGACATCATGGTCTGCAGGAGGAGTGAGACATGAAGACAGGAGTGAGACATGAAGACATCATGGTCTGCAGGAGGAGTGAGACATGAAGACAGGAGTGAGACATGAAGACATCGTGGTCTGCAGGAGGAGTGAGACATGAAGACAGGAGGAGTGAGACATGAAGACAGAGTGATACATTAAGACATCATGGTCTGCAGGAGGAGTGAGACATGAAGACAGAGTGATACATTAAGACATCATGGTCTGCAGGAGGAGTGAGACATAAAGACAGAGTGAGACATGAAGACAGAGTGAGACATGAAGACAGAGTGATACATTAAGACATCATGGTCTGCAGGAGGAGTGAGACATGAAGACAGAGTGATACATTAAGACATCATGGTCTGCAGGAGGAGTGAGACATGAAGACAGAGTGATACATGAAGACATCATGGTCTGCAGAGGAGTGAGACATGAAGACAGAGTGATACATTAAGACATCATGGTCTGCAGGAGGAGTGAGACATGAAGACAGAGTGAGACATGAAGACATCATGGTCTGCAGGAGGAGTGAGACATGAAGACGGAGTGAGACATGAAGACATCATGGTCTGCAGGAGGAGTGAGACATGAAGACAGGAGTGAGACATGAAGACATCATGGTCTGCAGGAGGAGTGAGACATGAAGACATCATGGTCTGCAGGAGGAGTGAGACATAAAGACAGGAGTGAGACATGAAGACAGAGTGAGACATGAAGACAGAGTGAGACATGAAGACAGAGTGATACATTAAGACATCATGGTCTGCAGGAGGAGTGAGACATGAAGACAGAGTGAGACATGAAGACATCATGGTCTGCAGGAGGAGTGAGACATAAAGACAGAGTGAGACATGAAGACAGAGTGAGACATGAAGACAGAGTGAGACTGAAGACATCATGGTCTGCAGGAGGAGTGAGACATGAAGACAGAGTGAGACATGAAGACATCATGGTCTGCAGGAGGAGTGAGACATCGATCATAATGTATTGGGATCTCAAAACTGCCATTTTTACCCTAAAATTGTCAGAAATGTATTCGATTCCTAATACCTTCAAATCTCTCCAAATCCTCCATGCCATTATTTAGCTATTCTCTCCATATACTTATTAATGCAACTTAAGCCAATTGCGCAAATTGCCCAACATGTACGTTTTTTCCCCCATAATTCTTTCTAAAAATCCCCTAATTACGACTTTGTTCTGAAAATGTCAAAATCTAAAGAACATACCCAAACTGTCCCAATCGTCCAAGCCGTTATTTCCCTATTGAGTCCTTATTCTTATTAATGCAGCTTAAATGCTAATTGTGCAAATTGCCCATGCAAGCTTTTTCCCAAAAATTCAGATTATTTTCTGAAATGTTTCTCTGAAAATCTCAAATGTTATTTTAAATAAAAAAAAATGTTTCCCAAATTCCGATTCTTTCCAAAAATTCTGACTTTTTCCCAGAACTCTGACTTTCTTCTGAAATCTCAAATTCTGACATTATCAGAAAATCTCAAAATGTGGACTTTTTCCCCAAAATGTTCAGCTTGCCTTATTGTGCAACATATGCAGGTTTTCATCTGGCAGCTTCTACGTTCTGGAAACCCTATGCTCTACATCTCTATCATAGCACTTTGGGGTAATCCACATCTCAGGGTTCTCTATGCAACTAGACTATTAAACTGTATATATCTTTATATTTCTAAAACACACCAACAGACCCAGAGCTCACTTTTCATCCCAATTAATGCGGGAAAACGTGATGTCCTCGAGGGGAACGTGGCTTTACAGTGCCCAGCTGGATTATAAAGCCCAGTTTCATCTCCAAACACTGGCTTCACTTTCCACCGAGCAAATGTGTGTGTGCCAGAAAACACCATCGATTGCAACACACTGCAGGAGCAGCTTGCAGAATGTCAATCCCCCCCAAAAAAATACTCTTTTTGAATGAATTCACAACCCCCGGCTCCCACAAATTGGATGGGAATCAGTGAAGGTTTCATCCCTCCAGCGGCGCCTGCAGCCTCAGTATTTCTCTGCAAACAACTGTCAGTCACGGGTTGGACGGGGGATTTGTTCCTGCTTCTAACTCGGCATGTCTCTCGCCCAGTGCAAGACACTTTTGAAGTAGATTAGCAGCCGGCTCTTCTAAAAAACTCCCCGAGTGAGAAGTGTTATCTCATCGCTCTCACCTCGATTACTGTCAGCAGGCGGCACATCTGGAGGCACACACACCAGATGTTCAGAGTAAATAAGTACATTTACTCAACTACAAATCAAAGCCATCCTTTTTTACCACATTGATTTATAAAGTGTGGTTCTTCCAGTTAAAGGGCTGGATTTTAATCATTATCAAGCCTAACTGGCCAAGTAAAACAGTTGAAGCTTTGCAATGAACTGTCACTGTAAGTGATAACTGTCTCTCAGGTGAGGAACTCAGTATTTAGATTACTGTGATTACTTTATCCAAATAATGGATACTTGAGAGTTTAAAGCGATGTTGGAGCTGAGCTGTATGAGAGCAGCCGTCTACTTAACACAGGTCCGCACTGCAAGTCTTTTTTGTATTTAATAAAAAAATTAGACTTTTTTCGCTAAATTTAGATATTTCTCAAAATGTCAAAATGTAGACTTTGTTCTCTAAACACTGACTTTTTTCTCAAAATGTTAAAATTATAACTTTTTTCTCAAAATGTAGACTTTTTTTTACCAAAAGTCGGTTTCTTTTTGAAATCCAAGAATTCTGTTTATTTTTTCTCAAAATCAAAAAATCTGACTTTCTCTTAAAATAAAAAAAAAATTCTGACTGTTTTCTAGAATTCCAGAATAAAATTAATTGTATTATTATACCCATGTTCCACTGTTATTACTCCCATATAATGCTGTTATTAGACCCATATTACACTCATGTAACACCAAAATGACACCCATTATACACTGTGATCACAATCACATGGACAGTGTTTACATTGTTATCTGTTTCCGTACATTTTCCTCGTCTCACACTATTCTCTTATTTAGTTGGTGTGTTTTCCTCAAAATGTAATTTTGCCAAAGACAAACCAAGCAGCTCTTTAGTGGAGGTAAATATTATTAAAACGTGAATGCACAATTATGCATTTGGTTCAAAGGCGAATGAATCTCCCACGTTACGTAGATACTGTGATGACTTACTATATTTAATTTGTGGCAGCGGCAGACTCTGGGACATATTTTCCTTTATCTCGGAACCATTGTGTTTTTTTATGCGGTGACATTTCGAAAAGCTATCTCCCTCAAAGTTCCAAGTTCACCTATCATGTGCTGCCCTTACGAGAGAGATTAGGAGACAATTTGTTTAAAATGTCATCCTCTCTTCCAATAACACTTGCAACAGGGGAGCAGCCGGTGGAAATATGGGAAGAATACAAACAAACCAGGGGTATCTGTTGATAAAGCCTTAGGTTGTATTTGACATTAGTGTCTCTACTTTAAAGAGTCCTCTCCTGCTGATGTTCAGGTGTATATCAGTATGTAGTGTCTCTACTTTAAAGAGTCTCTCCTGCTGATGTTCAGGTGTATATCAGTATGTAGTGTCTCTACTTTAAAGAGTCCTCTCCTGCTGATGTCAGGTGTATATCAGTATGTAGTGTCTACTTTAAAGAGTCCTCTCCTGCTGATGTTCAGGTGTATATCAGTATGTAGTGTCTCTACTTTAAAGAGTCCTCTCCTGCTGATGTTCAGGTGTATATCAGTATGTAGTGTCTCTACTTTAAAGAGTCCTCTCCTGCTGATGTTCAGGTGTATATCAGTATGTAGTGTCTACTTTAAAGAGTCCTCTCCTGCTGATGTTCAGGTGTATATCAGTATGTAGTGTCTCTACTTTAAAGAGTCTCTCCTGCTGATGTTCAGGTGTATATCAGTATGTAGTGTCTCTACTTTAAAGAGTCCTCTCCTGCTGATGTTCAGGTGTATATCAGTATGTAGTGTCTCTACTTTAAAGAGTCCTCTCCTGCTGATGTTCAGGTGTATATCAGTATGTAGCATCTCTACTTTAAAGAGTCCTCTCCTGCTGATGTTCAGGTGTATATCAGTATGTAGGGCATCTACTTTAAAGAGTCCTCCTGCTGATGTTCAGGTGTATATCAGTATGTAGTGCATCTATTTTAAAGAGTCCTCTCCTGCTGATGTTCAGGTGTATATCAGTATGTAGTGTCTCTATTTTAAAGAGTCCTCTCCTGCTGATGTTCAGGTGTATATCAGTATGTAGCATCTCTACTTTAAAGAGTCCTCTCCTGCTGATGTTCAGGTGTATATCAGTATGTAGTGTCTCTACTTTAAAGAGTCCTCTCCTGCTGATGTTCAGGGTATATCAGTATGTAGTGTCTCTACTTTAAAGAGTCCTCTCCTGCTGATGTTCGGGTGTATATCAGTATGTAGTGTCTCTACTTTAAAGAGTCCTCTCCTGCTGATGTTCAGGTGTATATCAGTATGTAGTGTCTCTACTTTAAAGAGTCCTCTCCTGCTGATGTTCAGGTCTATATCAGTATGTAGTGTCTCTACTTTAAAGAGTCCTCTCCTGCTGATGTTCAGGTCTATATCAGTATGTAGTGTCTCTACTTTAAAGAGTCCTCTCCTGCTGATGTTCAGGTGTATATCAGTATGTAGCATCTCTACTTTAAAGAGTCCTCTCCTGCTGATGTTCGGGTGTTATCAGTATGTAGTGTCTCTACTTTAAAGAGTCCTCTCCTGCTGATGTTCAGGTGTATATCAGTATGTAGTGTCTCTACTTTAAAGAGTCCTCTCCTGCTGATGTTCAGGTGTATATCAGTATGTAGTGTCTCTATTAAAGAGTCCTCTCCTGTTGATGTTCAGGTGTATATCAGTATGTAGTGTCTCTACTTTAAAGAGTCCTCTCCTGCTGATGTTCAGGTGTATATCAGTATGTAGTGTCTCTACTTTAAAGAGTCCTCTCCTGCTGATGTTCAGGTGTATATCAGTATGTAGTGTCTCTACTTTAAAGAGTCCTCTCCTGCTGATGTTCAGGTCTATATCAGTATGTAGTGCATCTACTTTAAAGAGTCCTCTCCTGCTGATGTTCAGGTGTATATCAGTATGTAGTGTCTCTACTTTAAAGAGTCTCTCCTGCTGATGTTCAGGTCTATATCAGTATGTAGTGTCTCTACTTTAAAGAGTCCTCTCCTGCTGATGTTCAGGTGTATATCAGTATGTAGGGCATCTACTTTAAAGAGTCCTCCCTGCTGATGTTCAGGTGTATATCAGTATGTAGTGTCTCTACTTTAAAGAGTCCTCTCCTGCTGATGTTCAGGTGTATATCAGTATGTAGTGTCTCTACTTTAAAGAGTCCTCTCCTGCTGATGTTCAGGTGTATATCAGTATGTAGTGTCTCTACTTTAAAGAGTCCTCCTGCTGATGTTCAGGTGTATATCAGTATGTAGTGTCTCTACTTTAAAGAGTCCTCTCCTGCTGATGTTCAGGTGTATATCAGTATGTAGGTCTTACTTTAAAGAGTCCACTCCTGCTGATGTTCAGGTGTATATCAGTATGTAGTGCATCTACTTTAAAGAGTCCTCTCCTGCTGATGTTCAGGTGTATATCAGTATGTAGGGCATCTACTTTAAAGAGTCCTCTCCTGCTGATGTTCAGGTGTATATCAGTACATGGGCGTAGGAAGCATCCTGAATGTGGGGGGGACATTTTTAACGGGGGGTGTGGGGGCGAAAAAAATATAGATTTCCTGTATTCTGGTGCATTTTAACAGGTGGTTTGATACTTTTATGTGGCTATACTAGCATGAGGAAAATGATGGGTACATTTTGTAATTTCATCCAGTAGTAAAGAAAGGAAACATATTTGATTATTAATTCAGAGCGTCTTTGAATTAATAAAAAGCAGTTTAAATGCCCATTTTTTGTACATTTATATACAACAATAATATTTGTGAGTGCATTGAGAGATATTGTTGTGGAGAGTCATTTATATATAAATCGCAAAATACATTTGTGAATCCTTCTGTGAGCATTTATTAATATTGAGACTGATCTGACTCCATACAGATGTTAAGTTCACCTAGGAATGGTATCATTGACTTAAATGTTCAAATAAATGTTGCTCTTCTGTCTATATTGGTCATATGATGCCCCTTGACTGAAATGTTTCCTGTTCAATATCCCCACTGATTTCCTTAAAATCCTGGGATGAGAGTCCACATCACAATTTACTCTCAACTGTCATTTCCCTTTCATCACTCACCTCAGCAATGGACCTCTCTCCACTGTCCCTGTATTCTGCCTCTGACTCACTCTCAAGTGCCTAGATGTGAAGTGATAATTATTTATTGAGCAGTATACTCTTTCACATTGAATCATAACAAGTCATACTGAATGTAAATACAACTGACTCTAAAGTAAGTCCCAGTCTGTGACATTGGACATTTTGAAGACTCAAAGTCCCAAGCAGTAGGTAGAATATTAGCTAGTCTATGTAATGTGCACAGAAAATAAATAGTTAACTGAATACTGGGATGGAAATAGCCTATCTCAGTAAAACATAAACACACACAAAAAGCTTCTGAATGATAAGAAGTATAATTAAAACATAATGCACATTACCATTTTGAGAGAGAGTACCTAAGTTAAAGAACTCAGAAAATAATCTCTTATCGAACTGAGGCTCCAGTAAAACACACTGACTGCGTCTCTACATGGACATCAGTAAGCCGTTTATGAGTATTATCCGGTTATGATCATATTGGGGATATGGTGTTTACATGAGCACAGAGAGATCGGGTTATTCATGTTCCCTGTTTACATGATAAATACTAGTAACCTGGCATTTCGATGCCTTTTCTCATCTAAACTATTCAGTATTTGTATCTCTCTATCATGACATAAAGACGAAACTCCTCTCCAGAAGTGAGACGCCGCCATCACTGTTAACTGATTAACTGCTACCAGCTGATGACTTACTTTCCTCTTCTTTGAAAAAAATGTTCTTATGTCCATGTTGTCTGGGGGAGAAAACATATCAAACCAAGAGATCGTCAGCTTTGATTTTCGCTGTATTAACCATTTCCTGAACATTTGGTGTGTGTGCCTTACCTCCGCTACCGGCATCGCTTCATACAACAGATCTGAGCTGTCCAACTATGACAACACTCCTTGAACATGCGCGCGCTATGTGAGAATCTGCCTTGGTACAAAGTAGCAGTGAAAACATGGTACGGAGTTTCATTGATTTGGGCATTCTCTCAATAAGCAAGTGGAATGGATTTCATTTGATAGTGAAGCACTGACACAGCGCTCTACAAAGTGCGGCGAGTGGATAGACCGATTCACGGACTTTCCGCATAGTAAAAGTGGGGGGGTCTAAACTAATCATTTGAAAAAGTGGGGGGGACTTGTCCCACCCTCATATAATGGCTGTGACGCCCCATGTATCAGTATGTAGTGTCTCTACTTTAAAGAGTCCTCTCCTGCTGATGTTCGGGTGTATATCAGTATGTAGTGTCTCTACTTTAAAGAGTCCTCTCCTGCTGATGTTCGGGTGTATATCAGTATGTAGTGTCTCTACTTAAAGAGTCCTCTCCTGCTGATGTTCAGGTGTATATCAGTATGTAGTGTCTCTACTTTAAAGAGTCCTCTCCTGCTGATGTTCAGGTGTGATCAGTATGTAGTCTCTACTTTAAAGAGTCCCTCCTGCTGATGTTCGGGTGTATATCAGTATGTAGTGTCTCTACTTTAAAGAGTCCTCTCCTGCTGATGTCAGGTGTATATCAGTATGTAGTGTCTCTACTTTAAAGAGTCCTCTCCTGCTGATGTTCAGGTGTATATCAGTATGTAGTGTCTACTTTAAAGAGTCCTCTCCTGCTGATGTTCAGGTGTATATCAGCATGTAGTGTCTCTACTTTAAAGAGTCCTCTCCTGCTGATGTTCGGGTGTATATCAGTATGTAGTGTCTCTACTTTAAAGAGTCCTCTCCTGCTGATGTTCAGGTGTATATCAGTATGTAGTGTCTCTACTTTAAAGAGTCCTCTCCTGCTGATGTTCAGGTGTATATCAGTATGTAGTGTCTCTACTTTAAGAGTCCTCTCCTGCTGATGTTCGGGTGTATATCAGTATGTAGTGTCTCTACTTTAAAGAGTCCTCTCCTGCTGATGTTCAGGTGTATATCAGTATGTAGTGTCTCTACTTTAAAGAGTCCTCCTGCTGATGTTCAGGTGTATATCAGTATGTAGTGTCTCTACTTTAAAGAGTCCTCTCCTGCTGATGTTCAGGTGTATATCAGTATGTAGTGTCTCTACTTTAAAGAATTGTGTCAATCTTAAGGGAAAATACATTTAAAACTTTGCGAGAAAAAACTCACAAAGTCCAGTTCCATGAAACAGTATAATAGCAGTGATTGAGACTGAGGTGTTTTTGACTGAAGAAGAAAGAAGTGTTTTATTCCCCAGAAGTTCTGCAGACTGCTGGGGGGCTGATTGCAGGCTTTGCTAACTTTATCACCAAATGCAATATTTGTACAAAAGTATTGAACAAATGACCCCTGGCTCCCTGCTGTGCTACTCTGCTACACCTACATGTTTTTTCCTACTTTTCTCAAACTACAATACATTTTCAGAACTAAATCAGGCCTATTCAACTAGCACCCCGAGAGCCAAATGTTGATCAGAAATTACTTCAATTCAGCTCTTAAATCACTTATAAATATGAAAGAGATGAGACGACTAAAGGTCATCATGCCCAACATTAGCCTCCTTTAGCTTAGCAGTGGTGACGTGAAGTCATGTGACCGTGCTGTAGTTCCTTTATAGCCAACATTAGCCTCCTTTAGCTTAGCGGTGGTGACGTGAAGTCAGTGACCGTGCTGTAGTCCTTTATAGCCAACATTAGCCTCCTTTAGCTTAGCGGTGGTGACGTGAAGTCATGTGACCGTGCTGTAGTTCCTTTATAGCCCAACATTAGCCTTTAGCTTAGCAGTGGTGACGTGAAGTCATGTGACCGTGCTGTAGTTCCTTTATAGCCCAACATTAGCCCCTTAGCTTAGCGGTGGTGACGTGAAGTCATGTGACCGTGCTGTAGTTCCTTTATAGCCCAACATTAGCCTCCTTTAGCTTAGCGGTGGTGACGTGAAGTCATGTGACCGTGCTGTAGTTCCTTTATAGCCCAACATTAGCCTCCTTTAGCTTAGCAGTGGTGACGTGAAGTCATGTGACCGTGCTGTAGTTCCTTTATAGCCCAACATTAGCCTCCTTTAGCTTAGCGGTGGTGACGTGAAGTCATGTGACCGTGCTGTAGTTCCTTTATAGCCCAACATTAGCCTCCTTAGCTTAGCGGTGGTGACGTGAAGTCATGTGACCGTGCTGTTCCTTTATAGCCAACATTAGCCTCCTTTAGCTTAGCGGTGGTGACGTGAAGTCATGTGACCGTGCTGTAGTTCCTTTATAGCCCAACATTAGCCTCCTTTAGCTTAGCGGTGGTGACGTGAAGTCATGTGACCGTGCTGTAGTTCCTTTATAGCCCAACATTAGCCTCTTTAGCTTAGCGGTGGTGACGTGAAGTCATGTGACCGTGCTGTAGTTCCTTATAGCCCAACATTAGCCACCTTTAGCTTAGCGGTGATGACGTGAAGTCATGTGACCGTGCTGTAGTTCCTTTATAGCCCAACATTAGCCACCTTAGCTTAGCGGTGGTGACGTGAAGTCATGTGACCGTGCTGTAGTTCCTTTATAGCCAACATTAGCCTCCTTTAGCTTAGCGGTGGTGACGTGAAGTCATGTGACCGTGCTGTAGTTCCTTTATAGCCAACATTAGCCACTTTAGCTTAGCGTGGTGACGTGAAGTCATGTGACCGTGCTGTAGTTCCTTTATAGCCGACATTAGCTTCTTACTTCAGAAATCATAAAGTGGTGTGAATATGTGGAGATTATTCTGCTGAACTAAACGTTTAAGAATCATAAACGTTTGTTGACACAGAGATTAGTCTGCAATAGTCCAAAATCATTTGGAGAGTTTTATTTTTATTTGTATTATTCTTTACTGTAGTTCAAATGTGTTTTCAAAGGCAAACAAATCCCAACCTGTGAACATTCTCAGTTTCACAGTTTACCTTTTATGTGTTTGTGCAGATTTTGAGGGTTCAGGTTAGTTTCCCCAGAGAAGGCCTCACGATGTCTGCCTCTCCACATGTTGTTCCGGAGCTGTTCGGTGTTGTGAGGTGTGACGGCTGTGCAGTAAACTCAAGCAGGCAGAGACGCTTTCTCTTCCTTGGATTTAAAAACCAGAGCAGAGCTCAGTGCGTGTTAAAGGTCCTGCAGGAAAATAAAACATCTCTTCCAAAACACATGAAGCAGAACAGGGCTGTGAATTAGACGTTGGATGAGAACGTGTAGTAGAAATGTGGCTTTTTAAAAAAAATCGGCATACTGCAATTAAATAACATTCAATTACTGGGAGATGTTTTCAAAACCCAAGGGAACAAATGATAGTGCTACAGGGACAAGGAATGCTTCTCTAAGTCATGAGGACAGATATCATTAATTAACTTTTTTAAATAACACTCTCTGTTTCTAACCAGAGCTTCTCTTTGTAAGGCACACACTTTATTCATTTGAATGCAAAACAGCTAGACAGAGAAACGCTGGCTGATATTGACGGCTGCCATCCTCCAAAAATGGCGCGAATGCACCGCGGTTCCCATTCCCTAAAGTGGCAATTTAACAGCAGTCGTCTTTAAAAACACAGTAGAAGTTGGACACAGTTCTTCCCTGATATTACCCATAAAAAACACAAGGTGAGAATTTAAGGGAAAGAGGTTTGCTGTGTGAAATAATACAGATGTGTAATCCCTCCTGGCAGGTTAATCCCAAAAGCGCTCGCCTTGTGTTTTTAGTTTAACATGACAGAATAAAGCTGCTTTCTGTACCGTAGGACCACCATGCTGTGTTTGCACCGAGCATCAGTCTCACATCTCACCTCTGCCCGATAGCTCCAGTTCTTCCACTGCTAAGAGGCTGAATTGTATTCTGCGAGGAAACAGCATTACACTCTGAGCAGTGGTTTAAAGCCTTTTGAAATGTGCATCTGATCTCTCCGAGCTGCTGCTTTGCTTCATGGATTGCAATTTGAGATACTTTCAGTGTTGTTTCCAGACGTTAGCAGCAGCAGATGAGGGGATTGAATCCTGAAATTGTAATGTTTTGCACACATTGGACTGTGAGCTCGAAGATAAGTTGTTTGCATTTGTTTTCAGAGGATCAGGCTCAACGCAAACACACCTCTCCATCCATATGTAGAGGTGTAGAAACTACATGATAATAAACACTAACATTACATAGTATTACACTCTGGTTTATAGACACCCATATACATGTCATTGTAAGGTTGGGCTAGTATGATAGGGGTTAATAATGAACTATTTGGTCATTCGTTTTTACATACTTAACCCATTACTATCATTGAACTGGGAAAGAAACAACTTTGAAAGACTATGTTGTCAGTTCTTTGCCAGCTATGTGTTGAAGTAAAAAGATATGATTCTAAACTGTATTGAAGTAAAGATGTATTATTTTGAATTGTATTTTAGTGAACATGTTTGAACTGTTTGAGTAATCACACTCCTGGGTCATACACACCCCTGTCCCTTTTACCTCAACACACCAGATGCTGTTTTTAAGGTAGATTTGGGTCTCTTTTTATGGGGGCACTAAAGGTTTAATTGTTTGAAAAAGAAAAGTTTATGAGATAACTCCCTGGAAAAGGTAGGGAGGGGAGATCGGGACGGAGATAAGAATTTACTTTTGACCTTAGGGGACTTTGGAATTTCAAGTCCTGGGGAGAACTATTGACCTCACCAGAAGCGAATCCAGCCAGTCAGGGCACTTGGGGGAGGTGGTCAGTTTAAACAGCCCCTCCCCAGGGGTTCTCTGATTCGCTTGGGAGAAAAATGGGAAGGAAGAGATGACCAATCTCCGCCCCAAAAGTAGATAGAAATACTGATGTTTGTGTGTGTAAAAATGCTTTTTGGGTTTGGTGAGTGGTTGACTCCGTTAAACTGTGTCCGCATCGCATCATTGACAGAAGGCACTCTCTTCTCGTTCGATGGGTGGTTTGATCCCGATACATTTTAGCCGCATCGCATCACGAATCTAAAAAGCCC
>JAAOOA010001824.1:0-12500 GCA_012861695.1 Trematomus loennbergii | reverse complement strand
TATTGTAAATTTAACACCAGAAAACGACAGGATGTGCCTTGGACCCGCCCCCATCGACGCCGGCCAATAGGAGAAGACTACAGTTGATAACACATGAAGACAGTGTGTCTCACTTCGGTTATTTTTCATTTCCTCGCTCCTCGGTCTCGGTATCACCGGAAGTTGATTTGTCTGAGCCATCTTGAGTAGCGTCCCATGGCCTTATTTCTGCCGGAGGAGCGATAATCGAGGAACTACCAGACCATCCTCCGGAGAAATCCTCAGCCACTCGCCCCGCCCCCTTACTGTGTATCGCTCACTGATTGGACGATGCAGCGCATGCACTGATCTGATGCTTCTTGACATGAGAGCAGTTTCCCAGCGGAGTGAAGAAAACACATGAAACTCACGGGACTCACTCCTCAGTTTATACCGTGTTTTGTTTCAATGAATGCATCATTCAGTTACAAATATGTGATATATCTCAACAACAAAGTGGACAAAAATCATTTTATTCATTTTTTGGAAACATTTTCATGATCGCTTTTCGTTTTACATTTTCATTTATTGTCATTTCCATTCAGTCAGTCATTAAGTGCTATTTAACATGTTCATGTGCTACATATCCACACAAACAAACAAAGTGTGCAATCCAATGAATGTTAATCTAACTGGGTTTTGATAGATAACATATCTCTCTTTCTTCTCTCAATTATTTATTTCTATTGTGCACTCTAATCAATATTAATCCAACTATTGTTCGTTTATACATTTTAAGAATGGCGTTTATCTTTTTTGAGAATGAGTTCTTATTTAATGTATTTGGGTCTACAACAGATGATACAAATGTTTGTGTCAGTAAAAGTGTACTAACAGAGGCGGGGGTGTTTGTGAAAGCAACGGGGACAGAGCTGCTGTCAGACGATCAGCTGTGCAGCGTCATCACAAACGGACGTCGCTTCACGTGACGCTCCGGAGGAAAGGACGTGGCTTCACGTGACGCTCCGGAGGAAAGGACGTCCCATTGCTCTTAAAACTCATTTCCCTGCTTCTCGTGGTTTCCTTGCGTCTCTCCATGCTTCCCTGGTGGGAGGGACTAGTCACAGGGAAACAACGCAAGTGAGGGACGCAAGGAATCCATTTAACCGACCTGAGACGCAGCCAGGGAGAAATCTTTCTCTTTAGCCCCAGCCACGCGACCGCACAACCCAGTCTCACGGCATTTCGTGTATAGTACAAAATGTATCTGTTCACCAACACGATTTCCCATTTTTTTTCGTGTCACACAGAACGAATTTAAAAGCAATGTAAATAATAACAAATTAGAAGGAAAAAACAGAATTAAATTAAATGAAATGCTGTTAACTTTTAAATAAGTTCCCTGGACTCTTTTCAGCTGATCCTGCGCTCAGGGCTAAACTACCAATAGAAGTCCCTACGAAAAGAATCTTCTGTGTTCAGTGACTGAATTCTGGAGGTTCAGCCCACTGGTTTCAGACCTACGTTTAGGAAATGAATAACACAGAATTATGAAATACAAAACACAGAATTTGTGTGATTATAATAAATGAATTACAAAGAAAATTTGACACCAAACAACACTGCACATTTACAATGGTTACATTCAAGATTCAAAGATTTAAAGATTGAAAGGGTTTATCATCAGATGCTCAGCAGCTTCAGTACAAAGTAGAAATGGCAATGAAATTCTTCTGACCTGAGCTCCTCCAACAATGCAACATATATAATAAAATACAAAAATACAAAATCAATACACACTCTTATTTGTGTCTCTCTCTGCAGGAACAAAGCTTGGATACGAGTCCACATGAGTGAATGCAGACGAGCAGCAGGTGGATAGAGGATCTGTCTTTGGGGAAATGAGGCGCAGAGGCAGGCGGGGAATTCACTGTCTGTCGTGTTCATTGTTTGCTCCTTCATATTTCCTGATGCTAATGGCCCGTCGGCTGACAGGATAACAAGGAGCCGCTTTAAAGATGAAAAATGAGCTTGTTTTTCTTCTTGATATAATTCATGTTGATATAATCTTAGAGATTGTGTTAAAAGCAGGAGGAGATTATAAGTCATTTCCATCATGATTTTGATGATTTATAATCACCTTTCATGGTAAATGTTTATCCAATTATCACCATTTTCTGCAGATTGTGCAAACGCTTTGACTTTTCATGCTTTGACTGCATGTTCTTGACACAACACGTCAAACAGCTGTGAAACACACTTAGCTCACACACAAAGGCCTTGGCAAGGGGATGCATGTGAACTTTTTGTAAAGATGTATAACTTCCTACCACCAGCTACTAACTTCAAGATCAGACAGCACATCAGGAAAAGGGTTTGTCCGTTGTGACTATTTTCCAAAATACACAATTACAGGTTAATAACAACCAAAAGCTTGGACTTGGAATAATAAATTAAAGCAGGGGACACAGCGCTGTGTTCGAGGACAACGGTGCGTCACTGCTGGGTGCTAATGCTAATGCTTCAAGGCTAAAGAATGCTAATATAATAATAATAATAGCTTGGATTTATATAGCGCCTTTCATGAGACCCAAGGTCGCTTTACAGAGAAGAACAGGAGTAGAAAGAAACATAACAAAAGGCAGTCGGACAAAACAACAAATAGATTAGGGCCGAAAGCCTTGGCAAACAGATGGGTCTTGAGGCCCTTTTGAAGGCGTCAAGCGTTCCAGAGGTGGGGGCTGCCACACTGAAGGCTCTGTCCCCGAAGGTTCGCAGGTTGGTGCGGGGGGTGGTGAGCAGGCCGGAGTCTGAAGACCACAGGTGCCGGGGTGGGGCATGTGGGTGGAGGATGTCCGATAGGTACTGGGGGGCAAGGAGGGACTTGTAGGTGAGGAGGAGTACTTTGTAAGTTATGAGGGACTTGACCGGCAGCCAGTGGAGGTGGAGAGGGTGGGAGTGATGTGCTGCCACGGCTTTGTGTGCGTGAGTACCTAGCAGCACAGTGTTGAACATACTGGAGCCTGTCCAGGGGGTTTTTGGGGACCCCGAACAGGACACCATTGCAGTAGTCCAAGCGGGAGGTGAAGATAGCATGGACTAGGGTTTCTGCAACCGACGATCCGAGAGTGACGGTCAGAGTCTGGCAATGTTCTCAGGTGGAAAAAGGCCGATTTGGTCACAGACTTGATGTGGGAGTGGAAGGAAAGGTGGAGTCAATGCTAAGTTTAAACCGATAATTAAGGATGCTAAGGTGCACCCAAACCCATGCTGAAAGATTCTTGGAAAGATGGTAACTATGGTCAATTACATCAAAGATTCCCATCTACAACAATGCCTCACAGAGAATATATGACATTAAGACATGGAGGACCTACAATTTTGAATGTTAAATCCAAACAAGTCCGGCCAAGAAGTATCTACTTTGAATGTAAGTCCAGGCGTGAACATGGCCGTGCTTCCTATCAGTATTGGCACCACATTCCTACATTTCTGCAATTAAGTTGAGGAGAAAATCCATGTTGAGTTGCTGGCGTCAGTGTGATCTCGTCTGACTGAACGCCCCGTGAGGCCAGCGGGACGCCCTGCAGTCAGAGAAACGCTCTCTGACAGCCTCCCATTTGCAAACAAACAGATCCACGCTGAGCTGAAAGCAGTCGTTTGAGAGGCGCACGGGGAATGTGAGCTGGGTGAGAGTTAACGAGCCCCATCTACATAACCATCTGTAACCACCATGGTAGAGCCCACACACACAACAACGCAACAACACAGACAATAACACCCCTTGTTGCTAAATACCAACTATGTGCAATATATATATATATGCCATTAATAAGTATGCAATATATCTGGCAGCTAAATCTTCTGAACTGTTACAGCACACAATGTACAACAATATTTTGTATTACTGCTGATTTTATTCCATATTTTATTCCTTCTATTCCATTGCAATGAAATACTGTATTATTTTACTATATTTGTAATTATTTTAAATATTTTTCTAGTTCTCTATCTGTGTTTTTAATTCTAGTTGTTATGCACCATGACACCCTCGTACGTGTAAACCTACCTGGTAATAAACCTGGTTCTGATTCTGACTCTGATTCTGACTCTGACTCTGATTCTGATTCGACTCGACTCTGACTCTGATTCTGACTCTGATTCTGATTCTGACTCTGATTCTGATTCTGACTCTGATTCTGACTCTGATTCTGATTCTGACTCTGACTCTGACTCTGATTCTGACTCTGATTCTGATTCTGATTCTGACTCTGATTCTGACTCTGATTCTGACTCTGATTCTGATTCTGACTCTGATTCTGATTCTGACTCTGACTCTGACTCTGACTCTGACTCTGACTCTGATTCTGACTCTGATTCTGATTCTGACTCTGATTCTGATTCTGACTCTGACTCTGACTCTGATTCTGATTCTGACTCTGACTCTGACTCTGACTCTGACTCTGACTCTGATTCTGACTCTGATTCTGACTCTGACTCTGACTCTGACTCTGATTCTGACTCTGACTCTGACTCTGACTCTGACTCTGACTCTGATTCTGATTCTGACTCTGACTATGACTCTGATTCTGACTCTGACTCTGATTCTGAGTCTGACTCTGACTCTGATTCTGACTCTGACTCTGACTCGACTCTGATTCTGATTCTGATTCTGAGTCTGACTCTGACTCTGACTCTGACTCTGACTCTGATTCTGACTCTGACTCTGACTCTGACTCTGACTCTGACTCTGATTCTGATTCTGACTCTGACTCTGACTCTGATTCTGACTCTGACTCTGATTCTGAGTCTGACTCTGACTCTGATTCTGACTCTGACTCTGACTCTGACTCTGATTCTGATTCTGATTCTGAGTCTGACTCTGACTCTGACTCTGACTCTGACTCTGATTCTGACTCTGACTCTGACTCTGACTCTGATTCTGACTCTGACTCTGATTCTGACTCTGACTCTGACTCTGACTCTGACTCTGATCTGACTCTGACTCTGATTCTGACTCTGACTCTGACTCTGATTCTGACTCTGACTCTGATTCTGACTCTGACTCTGACTCTGATTCTGACTCTGACTCTGACTCTGACTCTGACTCTGATTCTGATTCTGATTCTGATTCTCTTTCTGATTCTCTTTCTCATCTCATTCTGTCTCTCTTTCTGTTTCATTGTCATTCTGCCTCTGTTTCTGATTCTGTTTCTGTAAACCCGACACAGAGTGATTTTGCACGGCGTTCGCAAAACACGCTGCCGGATCCTGACCCTGATATCGATTCAGGGGGCGAGCAGGTGGATGAAATGTGAACGGCGTGGCAGCAATGTTTACACACGGGCAAGTGGAGTGACTGTTTGAGTTGCAATCAATGCAGAATAACGAGGGAGCCGCTGTCATGCCGGCTGATGGGTTCGAGCTGAGCATCGGTAATGAGTTCAGGATTAACGGAGCTGCTCTGACACTTCCAGGTTACCTGTGGAAACTACAGATCACACAGAGTATAAAGGATGTGCTTTCAATTATTATTTAATATCTGCCTCCTGGACTGATTTCATTACGCGGTCAACAGTTTCTCAAACTGCCTCTCAGTCGGTCACGAAGTGTGAATCATCAATCAAACATTTTTGACACATTGTCTAACAGCAGGCGTGCGGAAATAATCTGTTTTTATTAAAAGAACAGTCGCATCACATTATCTATGGATTTAAAAGCTGCAGTTTTAATAAAGTTTCTTAATTATATTTTAACCTTTCTACTCAGTACAGCATGTTTTTCTGTAAGTCAATAGTGCAGATTCAGTCACTACATACTGATGTACACCTGAACATCAGCAGGAGAGGACTCTTAAAGTAGAGACACTACATACTGATATAGACCTGAACCTCAGCAGGAGAGGACTCTTTAAAGTAGAGACACTACATACTGATATACACCTGAACATCAGCAGGAGAGGACTCTTTAAAGTAGAGACACTACATACTGATATACACCTGAACATCAGCAGGAGAGGACTCTTTAAAGTAGAGACTCTACATACTGATTATACACCTGAACATCAGCAGGAGAGGACTCTTTAGAGTAGAGACACTACATACTGATATACACCTGAACATCAGCAGGAGAGGACTCTTTAAAGTAGAGACACTACATACTGATATACACCTGAACATCAGCAGGAGAGGACTCTTTAAAGTAGAGACACTAATACTGATATACACCTGAACATCAGCAGGAGAGGACTCTTTAAAGTAGAGACACTGCATACTGATATACACAACTGAACATGAGCAGGAGAGGACTTTTAAAGTAGAGAGCACTACATACTGATATAGACCTGAACATCAGCAGGAGAGGACTCTTTAAAGTAGAGACACTACATACTGATATACACCTGAACATCAGCAGGAGAGGACTCTTTAAAGTAGAGACACTACATACTGATATACACGGAACATCAGCAGGAGAGGACTCTTTAAAGTAGAGACTCTACATACTGATACACCTGAACATCAGCAGGAGAGGACTCTTTAGAGTAGAGACACTACATACTGATATACACCTGAACATCAGCAGGAGAGGACTCTTTAAAGTAGAGACACTACATACTGATATACACCTGAACATCAGCAGGAGAGGACTCTTTAAAGTAGAGACACTACATACTGATATACACCTGAACATCAGCAGGAGAGGACTCTTAAAGTAGAGACACTGCATACTGATATACACCTGAACATGAGCAGGAGAGGACTCTTTAAAGTAGAGACACTACATACTGATATACACCTGAACATCAGCTGGAGAGGACTCTTTAAAGTAGAGACACTACATACTGATATACACCTGAACATCAGCAGGAGAGGACTCTTTAAAGTAGAGACACTACATACTGATATACACCTGAACATCAGCAGGAGAGGACTCTTTAAAGTAGAGACACTACTACTGATATACACCTGAACATCAGCAGGAGAGGACTCTTTAAAGTAGAGAAACTAAATACTGATATACACCTGAACATCAGCAGGAGAGGACTCTTTAAAGTAGGACCACTACATACTGATATACACCTGAACATCAGCAGGAGAGGACTCTTTAAAGTAGAGACACTGCATACTGATATACACCTGAACATCATCAGGAGAGGACTCTTTAAAGTAGAGAAACTAAATACTGATATACACCTGAACATCAACAGGAGAGGACTCTTTAAAGTAGAGACACTACATACTGATATACACCTGAACATCAGCAGGAGAGGACTCTTTAAAGTAGAGACACTACATACTGATACACACCTGAACAGCAGCAGAATAGGACCCCTTTAAGTCATTGTGTATTGTCAAAATGACTTAAACTTCATTGTTTATATCTAACCACGCTTTAAGGGAGGCAAAGACTTTGCGTACAGACGAGTCTAACATAGTTTGTGTCTGATATAGTGCAGCTTCCTCGCTAAAGACCAGGCAGAGGAAAATCTTTCATGTCAGATTTCTGTGTTTTTCAAATCATTCAGCAGTCGAGTCAGTGAAGAGAAACCTCGGGGTGGTTTTTTAACGGTGACTTGACTTTTGAAGAGCGAGTAAAGAGGCAGGAGTGGAGCTGAGAGGCAATCAAAAATCGAGAAGGTTTTTTATTAAACTTTATCTGGCTCTCCTTTTTAGTATCTGATATTTCAGCCTCAGTCAGCGAGTTTAAAATGTGTTGCAGAAGTTAAAACTCAAGCAAAGTGAATATATCTGCAATTAGATTGGATGAAATTATCCAATTATTTGTTTAAATCAATTATTACCAATAATAATAATAATATCTCCTGCTGATGTTCAGGTGTATATCAGTATGTAGTGTCTCTACTTTAAAGAGTCCTCTCCTGCTCATGTTCAGCTGTATATCAGTATGTAGTGTCTCTACTTTAAAGAGTCCTCTCCTGCTGATGTTCAGGTGTATATCAGTATGTAGTGTCTCTACTTTAAAGAGTCCTCCTGCTGATGTTCAGGTGTATATCAGTATGTAGTGTCTCTACTTTAAAGAGTCCTCTCCTGCTGATGTTCAGGTGTATATCAGTATGTAGTGTCTCTACTTTAAAGAGTCCTCTCCTGCTGATGTTCAGGTGTATATCAGTATGTAGTGTCTCTACTTTAAAGAGTCCTCTCTGCTGATGTTCAGGTTATATCAGTATGTAGTGTCTCTACTTTAAAGAGTCCTCTCCTGCTCATGTTCAGCTGTATATCAGTATGTAGTGTCTCTACTTTAAAGAGTCCTCTCCTGCTGATGTTCAGGTGTATATCAGTATGTAGTGTCTCTACTTTAAAGAGTCCTCTCCTGCTGATGTTCAGGTGTATATCAGTATGTAGTGTCTCTACTTTAAAGAGTCCTCTCCTGCTGATGTTCAGGTGTATATCAGTATGTAGTGTCTCTACTTTAAAGAGTCCTCTCCTGCTGATGTTCAGGTGTATATCAGTATGTAGTGTCTCTACTTTAAAGAGTCCTCTCCTGCTGATGTTCAGGTTATATCAGTATGTAGTGTCTCTACTTTTAAAGAGTCCTCTCCTGCTGATGTTCAGGTGTATATCAGTATGTAGTGTCTCTACTTTAAAGAGTCCTCTCCTGCTGATGTTCAGGTGTATATCAGTATGTAGTGTCTCTACTTTAAAGAGTCCTCTCCTGCTGATGTTCAGGTGTATATCAGTATGTAGTGTCTCTACTTTAAAGAGTCCTCTCCTGCTGATGTTCAGGTGTATATCAGTATGTAGTGTCTCTACTTTAAAGAGTCCTCTCCTGCTCATGTTCAGCTGTATATCAGTATGTAGTGTCTCTACTTTAAAGAGTCCTCTCCTGCTGATGTTCAGGTGTATATCAGTATGTAGTGTCTCTACTTTAAAGAGTCCTCTGCTGATGTTCAGGTGTATATCAGTATGTAGTGTCTCTACTTTAAAGAGTCCTCTCCTGCTGATGTTCAGGTGTATATCAGTATGTAGTGTCTCTACTTTAAAGAGTCCTCTCCTGCTGATGTTCAGGTGTATATCAGTATGTAGTGTCTCTACTTTAAAGAGTCCTCTCCTGCTGATGTTCAGGTTTATATCAGTATGTAGTGTCTCTACTTTAAAGAGTCCTCTCCTGCTCATGTTCAGCTGTATATCAGTATGTAGTGTCTCTACTTTAAAGAGTCCTCTCCTGCTGATGTTCGGTGTATATCAGTATGTAGTGTCTCTACTTTAAAGAGTCCTCTCCTGCTGATGTTCAGGTGTATATCAGTATGTAGTGTCTCTACTTTAAAGAGTCCTCTCCTGCTGATGTCAGGTGTATATCAGTATGTAGTGTCTCTACTTTAAAGAGTCCTCTCCTGCTGATGTTCAGGTGTATATCAGTATGTAGTGTCTCTACTTTAAAGAGTCCTCTCCTGCTGATGTTCAGGTTTATATCAGTATGTAGTGTCTCTACTTTAAAGAGTCCTCTCCTGCTGATGTTCAGGTGTATATCAGTATGTAGTGTCTCTACTTTAAAGAGTCCTCTCCTGCTGATGTTCAGGTGTATATCAGTATGTAGTGTCTCTACTTTAAAGAGTCCTCTCCTGCTGATGTTCAGGTGTATATCAGTATGTAGTGTCTCTACTTTAAAGAGTCCTCTCCTGCTGATGTTCAGGTGTATATCAGTATGTAGTGTCTCTACTTTAAAGAGTCCTCTCTGCTGATGTTCAGGTGTATATCAGTATGTAGTGTCTCTACTTTAAAGAGTTCTCCTGCTGATGTTCAGGTGTATATCAGTATGTAGTGTCTCTACTTTAAAGAGTCCTCTCCTGCTGATGTTCAGGTGTATATCAGTATGTAGTGTCTCTACTTTAAAGAGTCCTCTCCTGCTGATGTTCAGGTGTATATCAGTATGTAGTGTCTCTACTTTAAAGAGTCCTCTCCTGCTGATGTTCAGGTGTATATCAGTATGTAGTGTCTCTACTTTAAAGAGTCCTCTCCTGCTGATGTTCAGGTGTATATCAGTATGTAGTGTCTCTACTTTAAAGAGTCCTCTCCTGCTGATGTTCAGGTGTATATCAGTATGTAGTGTCTCTACTTTAAAGAGTCCTCTCCTGCTGATGTTCAGGTGTATATCAGTATGTAGTGTCTCTACTTTAAAGAGTCCTCTCCTGCTGATGTTCAGGTGTATATCAGTATGTAGTGTCTCTACTTTAAAGAGTCCTCTCCTGCTGATGTTCAGGTTTATATCAGTATGTAGTGTCTCTACTTTAAAGAGTCCTCTCCTGCTGATGTTCAGGTGTATATCAGTATGTAGTGTCTCTACTTTAAAGAGTCCTCTCCTGCTGATGTTCAGGTGTATATCAGTATGTAGTGTCTCTACTTTAAAGAGTCCTCTCCTGCTGATGTTCAGGTGTATATCAGTATGTAGTGTCTCTACTTTAAAGAGTCCTCTCCTGCTGATGTTCAGGTGTATATCAGTATGTAGTGTCTCTACTTTAAAGAGTCCTCTCCTGCTGATGTTCAGGTGTATATCAGTATGTAGTGTCTCTACTTTAAAGAGTCCTCTCCTGCTGATGTTCAGGTGTATATCAGTATGTAGTGTCTCTACTTTAAAGAGTCTCTCCTGCTGATGTTCAGGTGTATATCAGTATGTAGTGTCTCTACTTTAAAGAGTCCTCTCCTGCTGATGTTCAGGTGTATATCAGTATGTAGTGTCTCTACTTTAAAGAGTCCTCTCCTGCTGATGTTCAGGTGTATATCAGTATGTAGTGTCTCTACTTTAAAGAGTCCTCTCCTGCTGATGTTCAGGTGTATATCAGTATGTAGTGTCTCTACTTTAAAGAGTCCTCTCCTGCTGATGTTCAGGTGTATATCAGTATGTAGTGTCTCTACTTTAAAGAGTCCTCTCCTGCTGATGTTCAGGTGTATATCAGTATGTAGTGTCTCTACCGTGTAACTCAATTGTAACACCTACAAAATAACTGAACAAATGATAATTAAAAAAACCAGGAAAAATTGACACAAATTTGAATAAATATAACAAACGAATACCTAACACACAGCAAACACACTGAGGTACCGAGTTGTGGACGCCTTGTCATGGTTTCCATTCTATTTGTCCAACCTGAATTGTTCTATTTGAGTTAGAAAGCTTTCTCCCTGTTGAATCACTGGTTCTTTGATACTAAGGAAGCTGAAGAATGCATTTCTCTCTGTAAATATCTCTCTGTGACACCTCACCATCTGCACAGCCAGTTATATCTGTGAGGAAAGAGAGATCCAGGAAACAAGGAGAAACACAGCCGCACGGAGCCGGTGGAAGTTTTTACTTTAAGTGTTGAGGTGGGAGTTTTCTCTGAAAGCACAGCTGTGTCCGCCTCCAGCTGCTCAGTCTTTGTTTCTCTGAGAAATTAAAACACAACATTTCATAAAGCATCACAGTCTCAGGCAACACCATAAAAACAATCTGAATTATTCTTAAAGGGGACCTATCATGCAAAATGCACTTTGTACGTCTTTTCTACATGAATATGTGTCCCCGGTGTTCCAGGGAACTCACCAAGTGTCAGAAAACACAACCCTCTCTATTTTCCTCCATACCCAAATCTCTAAAAAAGGGGCTGCAACGGATCTGATAAAAACTGATCCAGATTTGAACACTGTCCTGACGTCAGGACGGTGGCGCTACGGCTATTGGGCCAACTCCACCAATCAGGAGGGACAGCCACGGCCATTGCCGTTCCAAAGCGCTGGAGACGCTGTAGTACATATGCCAGGCCAGTAGGTGGTGCTGTTCTCACTGAATCTGCCCTTGCACAAACAGAGCTATAAACAGTGCAAATTGAGCAAAATGAGGCATGGCTAAAATGCATGATCTGTTTGGTATTTTGAAAAAGAAAAAGTATAAATATGCCTTATATAGGTATGGCCCTACACTATATTATTCAAATATAGCATGATAGGTCCACTTTAAATATTATGAGAAGTTACTGAGACATTTTAAGGCTCATACTTTCATTTTGGCTTTGCACTCTTTACATGCTTTAATGTTCAAAACCCACTATTTTTCTCAGCGCTGCAATTTCTGTGAATATTAAAAGTCAACAGAAAAACTTTGTACGATCCCAACGTGTTCATGTGTTTAGTTATTTATTCAATCTTATTTTGAATCTATCTGTTTTTACATTTGTTTAATTGATGTCCGGTGACCATGTTCATTTAGATAGGTAAACAGAACAGCTGAAGAAGTCACAATTTTGACATTATTTTTTGTAGTTCTGAGAATAAATTCCTCACTATTTTCTCAGAAATGTGACTTTCAGTAGTCTGACCTTTGTCTGTCTTTTTTTCAGAAATATTGACTTATATATTTGCAATACAACACAGCTTATTTATAGAGCACTTTAAACCTCCAGACCAAAGTGCTGTAGTCAGATAAACAAAACATACAAAAAATAACACAGAACAGCTACACGCCATAAAACAAGTACAAGTAAAAACAATAGACAAATATATATTCAGATTTATGAATTTTGACCTTTTTTTGTAGATTTGTTTTACACA
>JAAOOA010001823.1:87500-90856 GCA_012861695.1 Trematomus loennbergii | reverse complement strand
AACAGAAGAGAGTAGGGCAGAATGAGGAACGAACAGAAGAGAGTAGGGCAGAATGAGGAGGAACAGAAGAGCGATAGGGCAGAATGAGGAACGAACGAAGAGAGTAGGGCAGAATGAGGAGGGAAACAGAAGAGAGTAGGGCAGAATGAGGAACGAACAGAAGAGAGTAGGGCAGAATGAGGAGGAACAGAAGAGAGTAGGGCAGAATGAGGAGGGAACAGAAGAGCGTAGGGTAGAATGAGGAACGAACAGAAGAGCGTAGGGCAGAATGAGGAACGAACAGAAGAGAGTAGGGCAGAATGAGGAACGAACAGAAGAGAGTAGGGCAGAATGAGGAGGGAACAGAAGAGAGTAGGGCAGAATGAGGACGAACAGAAGAGAGTAGGGCAGAATGAGGAGGGACAGAAGAGCGTAGGGCAGAATGAGGAACGAACAGAAGAGAGTAGGGCAGAATGAGGAGGGAACAGAAGAGATAGGGCAGAATGAGGAGGGAACAGAAGAGCGTAGGGCAGAATGAGGAACGAACAGAAGAGGAGTAGGGCAGAATGAGGAGGGAACAGAAGAGAGTAGGCAGAATGAGGAACGAACAGAAGAGAGTAGGGCAGAATGAGGAGGGAACAGAAGAGAGTAGGGCAGAATGAGGAACGAACAGAAGAGTAGGGCAGAATGAGGAGGGAACAGAAGAGCGTAGGGCAGAATGAGGAACGAACAGAAGAGAGTAGGGCAGAATGAGGAGGGAACAGAAGAGCGTAGGGCAGAATGAGGAACGAAACAGAAGAGAGTAGGCAGAATGAGGAACGAACAGAAGAGCGTAGGCAGAATGAGGAACGAACAGAAGAGCGTAGGGCAGAATGAGGAGGGAACAGAAGAGCGTAGGGCAGAATGAGGAACGAACAGAAGAGAGTAGGGCAGAATGAGGAGGAACGAACAGAAGAGAGTAGGGCAGATGAGGAGGGAACAGAAGAGCGTAGGGTAGATGGAGGAACAGAACAGAAGAGCGTAGGGCAGCAGAATGAGTAACGAACAGAAGAGCGTAGGGCAGAATGAGGAACGAAGAGAGTAGGGCAGAATGAGGAACGGAACAGAAGAGAGTAGGGCAGAATGAGGAACGAACAGAAGAGAGTAGGGCAGAATGAGGAACGAACAGAAGAGAGTAGGGCAGAATGAGGACGAACAGAAGAGCGTAGGGCAGAATGAGGAACGAACAGAAGAGCGTAGGGCAGAATGAGGAACGAACAGAAGAGAGTAGGGCAGAATGAGGACGAACAGAAGAGCGTAGGGCAGAATGAGGAGACGAACAGAGAGTAGGGCAGAATGAGGAGGGAACAGAGAGTAGGGCAGAATGAGTAACGAACAGAAGAGAGTAGGGCAGAATGAGGACGAACAGAAGAGAGTAGGGCAGAATGAGGAACGAACAAGAAGAGAGTAGGGCAGAATGAGGAACGAACAGAAGAGAGTAGGGCAGAATGAGATGAGAACGAACAGAAGAGCGTAGGGCAGAATGAGGAACGAACAGAAGAGCGTAGGGCAGAATGAGGACGAACAGAAGAGTAGTAGGCAGAATGAGGAAGAACAGAAGAGCGTAGGGCAGAATGAGGAGGGAACAGAAGAGAGTAGGGCAGAATGAGGAGGGAACAGAAGAGAGTAGGGCAGAATGAGGAACGAACAGAAGAGCGTAGGGCAGAATGAGGAACGAACAGAAGAGAGTAGGGCAGAATGAGGAACGAACAGAAGAGCGTAGGGCAGAATGAGGAGGAACAGAAGAGCGTAGGGCAGAATGAGGAACGAAAGAAGAGAGTAGGGCAGAATGAGGAGGGAACAGAAGAGAGTAGGGCAGAATGAGGAGGGAACAGAAGAGAGTAGGGCAGAATGAGGAACGAACAGAAGAGCGTAGGGCAG
This sequence comes from Trematomus loennbergii, assembly GCA_012861695.1. NCBI lineage: Eukaryota > Metazoa > Chordata > Actinopteri > Perciformes > Nototheniidae > Trematomus > Trematomus loennbergii. Next base: position 88,957 of record JAAOOA010001823.1, on the reverse strand, counting down.
AATGAGGAACGAACAGAAGAGCGTAGGGCAGAATGAGGAGGGAACAGAAGAGGTAGGGCAGAATGAGGAACGAACAGAAGAGCGTAGGGCAGAATGAGGAACGAAACAGAAGAGCGTAGGGCAGAATGAGGACGAACAGAAGAGAGTAGGGCAGAATGAGGAACGAACAGAAGAGCGTAGGGCAGAATGAGGAACGAACAGAAGAGCGTAGGGCAGAATGAGGAGGGAACAGAAGAGAGTAGGGCAGAATGAGGAACGAACAGAAGAGCGTAGGGCAGAATGAGGAACGAACAGAAGAGCGTAGGGCAGAATGAGGAGGGAACAGAAGAGAGTAGGGCAGAATGAGGAACGAACAGAAGAGCGTAGGGCAGAATGAGGACGAACAGAAGAGAGTAGGGCAGAATGAGGACGAACAGAAGAGAGTAGGGCAGAATGAGGAACGAACAGAAGAGCGTAGGGCAGAATGAGGAACGAACAGAAGAGAGTAGGGCAGAATGAGGAGGAACGAAGAGAGAGTAGGGCAGAATGAGGAGGGAACAGAAGAGAGTAGGGCAGAATGAGGAACGAACAGAAGAGAGTAGGGCAGAATGAGGAACGAACAGAAGAGCGTAGGGCAGAATGAAACGAACAGAAGAGCGTAGGGCAGAATGAGAGGGAACAGAAGAGAGTAGGGCAGAATGAGGAACGAACAGAAGAGAGTAGGGCAGAATGAGGAACGAACAGAAGAGAGTAGGGCAGAATGAGGAGGGAACAGAAGAGAGTAGGGCAGAATGAGGAACGAACAGAAGAGCGTAGGGCAGAATGAGGAGGGAACAGAAGAGCGTAGGGCAGAAATGAGGACGAACAGAGAGCGTAGGGCAGAATGAGGAACGAACAGAAGAGAGTAGGGCAGAATGAGGACGAACAGAAGAGAGTAGGGCAGAATGAGGAGGGAACAGAAGAGAGTAGGGCAGAATGAGGAGGAACAGAAGAGAGTAGGGCAGAATGAGGAACGAACAGAAGAGCGTAGGGCAGAATGAGGAACGAACAGAAGAGAGTAGGGCAGAATGAGGAGGGAACAGAAGAGAGTAGGGCAGAATGAGGAACGAACAGACAGAAGAGCGTAGGGTAGAATGAGGAACGAACAGAAAGAGCGTAGGGCAGAATGAGGAGGGAACAGAAGAGAGTAGGGCAGAATGAGGAACGAACAGAAGAGCGTAGGGCAGAATGAGGAGGGAACAGAAGAGAGTAGGGCAGAATGAGGAAGGGAACAGAAGAGAGTAGGGCAGAATGAGGAACGAACAGAAGAGAGTAGGGCAGAATGAGGAACGAACAGAAGAGCGTAGGGCAGAATGAGGAACGAACAGAAGAGAGTAGGGCAGAATGAGGAGGGAACAGAAGAGAGTAGGGCAGAATGAGGAGGGAACAGAAGAGCGTAGGGCAGAATGAGGACGAACAGAAGAGAGTAGGTAGAATGA